>CM041553.1:6105000-6280000 GCA_023238725.1 Scortum barcoo
GTTATAGAGCCTAAAACTGAGCTCTTTTCTGTGCATTCCTGTCACAGAAACTATTTTGGGGGACAGTCTCTCCCATTGTCTTGGGCGACGACCTTTGTCACATGACTGGGAGAGGTCAGCAGAGATTGAAGTAACAAGTGAGCTGAGAGAGGGGCCCCCATTTAGTCATGCAAAAAGGAGCTGCCAGAAAGTTTCTAAAAAGCGTAATGCACACGCACACAGAGTCGCTCTCCACCCAACAGGAACTTCTTTGCTCCTGACCAGCCAGACCTTGGCTATAGAGAGGCACAGACCCATGCAGAAATACAAACGTGATCGTAGTTTTTCCAACACAAACACACACTCATCAACTGGTTCAGACCTCTCTCTCTCTCTCCCATCCTCTCTTTCTCTCTCTTTGTTACACCCTCTCCTCCTCAGTCCTTTATAATCGCTCACAGTCAGGCTTCAATGCACAGAGTGCTGTGATGAGCTATGACAAGGCAAGAGGCGTGAGGCAAGCACAGTAAGAATGGCTGTGGACGATGGAGTGACAAAATGAAAAGAGCACAGTGGTAGAAACAATTAGCGCTTCTTTTAACAGCGATTGAGGTGAATTAGTGCGTTTATGTCTGACATGTTCTCAGGTCGTTGATGGTCATATTGGTAAACTTCATACTGAACATAATTTACCTTATTCTCTGTAGTCCAAAGATCCAGCCTGAGTGCCTTTCTGATGATCTTCAATTTATGTCTCCATTAAATACAGCTAAAATGTTAATGATATACCATTTGGCCACACCTCGGATCTTGTCTGCCGTGATGTCTGAGCGGGCAGCCGCCAGGGATTGTGGGTACTGAGCAGTAGTATGACTCCCTCTAGCAGTTCTGAAACACGAGACAGCCTGCCGGACATAACTGGCCTCTCTTCTTCTATGAATACACACACACACTTACACAGTTGGTGTCTCTGAATCGCACACATAATGATGCATGCAAATCCCTCAGAGGTTTCTTTATTATTTCGTGCAGTGGATCGATAATAACAATTAGCGTGCTGGATTTTGATGTAAAATCCTCTTTATGTCAGATATATGTATCTGTGCCTTTTTCTATTCAGTGTGATTTAGGTCTCTGTTAATAGAAATATGAACGTGCGGTGGAAAATGGGGATCAATGGGCAGCTCTGATAAGGTCAACTGACTTTCAGCTCAGTCAATACAGAAAATCAATTTTCATAAGTGGAAAAGAATAGTGTGATTTTGTTTCAAACCACAAGCTGGATCCTGTTCAGTTCTGCACCACTAACAAATCCTGTGGTCCAAGTCAGGGATATTAGTGTGTGTGACACGAGGAGGGTAAGGGGGAAAAACAGCTCCCTGCAGGGAACAACAAAATGTTTAATTATTGCGTTTGGTCTCTGGAAAGTCATGAGGTCCCAAACATCAAAACACTATGAAGCTTTTCAGATTGTCACAATTATTTAAAGGCTACAATAATACGTCTCCTGAAACAATCCTAAGAACTGTTAAGGAGTGTAGTTTAAAAAAACAAAACAACAACTCTAAAATAAAAAAATCTGGTGTAGAAGGTCATATTTTTCCACCTCAGTCTTTTTCAAAAATGTTTTTTTTCATAGACAAGCAAAATTGGACCAACTCGTGTGATGTTGCTCTTGCTAATTAGCTAATACTCATTTTACACTCAATACTTTGAACATTTTAACTTTACTTTTAACCTGATTCTCTACCTGGTTTGGTTTGTTTGACTTGTATTGTTTTATTCTGTTCTCTTGTACCATATTATTGAGTTACACACTTCACAAAACAGATTATGTGACAACTAAGAAATGTTAATAAGGAAACACGAAATCCAGAAAGCTAATAACCATGTGTCTTTAAAGGGAATAGTGCAGTGCATTAAATCACTTTGGAGTATTTCAAAAGCAAAATCTTCAGTAACGTGTCTTGATGGTAGTTCATAAAGAACGAGCCTTGGCGTGGCCTCACAGGAGTGGGAGCACAGCTTTCCATTGTGCACACTTTGAATTATGCTGAGGCTGCTGGTATGTTGGTCTGTGGCTGTGGGTACGACGGCAGAGTGGCCTCCACTCAGGAAGAGATCTTGAGGATCTAGACGCAGTCGAGCCTCACCTCCTGTCTGCATCCGTACACCACTTCCTGCATAGGTCACTAGTTTTCCTAAATATTTTAGTCTCTCAACGAGGAGCAAAATTATTCTCATATTGCTCTTAGTATAGTTTGTATGAATCTGACGGGCATATCCAGAAACTTTCACAGCAGTCTCCTGTCTGTTCACTTCCTGCATGCAAGAAATCAGATTTTTTTCCAAATGTTTTTAGTCTTATAAGCAGAAAAAAAATATTATATCATATAATATTGCAGGTCTGGTATACAATGATGTGTAGTTTATATCTAAAGTATGCTGGTTATATTATCATTAGTGGATTAATATTTTGATTTTGACTTCCACCATTCTATACAATTTTTCACAGACTTACTGACATTACTAACTTTAAATGATCTTGTTTCTTCGCCTTTAACATTAAGATGTTAATAGTAGTTTTTGTAAGCAGTGCTGAATATATGTATATTTTATACCATTTATACAAACTGCTTTGTTCCCAAATTAAAATAAAGTTCATGTCCTCGTTGAGTTTTTACAGAAAAAAAAATGTGTGTAAAAGCCAGTTGGGCCTGTTTACGTTAAAGGGCCTTTACTGCTATTTGGTAGATTTTGCAAGT
This sequence comes from Scortum barcoo, assembly GCA_023238725.1. Lineage (NCBI taxonomy): Eukaryota > Metazoa > Chordata > Actinopteri > Centrarchiformes > Terapontidae > Scortum > Scortum barcoo. Next base: position 6,107,745 of record CM041553.1, read on the forward strand.
TTTGATATGATTCGGTGTTCAATCAACAAGTTTTCTCATATTTCTTTACCAGTAAAATGCATGTTGCACTATATACTGAAATTACAGAGATGCTGTAAAAACCAGTGGTTGCATTGTATCATAATAATAAACCTGACTGAAACACAAAAAGTTCAATTGAAAATACTGAGTCAAATGTGTAAAAGTATGTCTTGAATGAAGATGTTTTAATTACAGTTTCAGTAAATTGTGTAATGAGCCTTTAGGCAAACGTGGAATAAAGTAAGAATAGTAGGATACTCAGAAAAAAAATAGACATGCGTGAAACATAGAATAAAATGTTAATTACATTCATTTAAATACATGGATAATTTCAGTAATTCAAAACTTATTATGATACAGGAAATGCATGCAAATAGCTAGGCTATAGTAATTTCTTTGGTGGCTTAGGCTGCTGGAAATGCTGTTGTCGATTATTATAATAATAACAATGATAATAATGACGTGATGTAAACAATAAAATGTTGGGACTGATACTGTTTAGGCCTCCCTCGGGCTCTCATTAGCTCAGCCTGCTATTTCCTAAAAAAAAAAAAAAAAAAAAGTGTGACTAGCAGGTTTAGTGTCAGGCCTACAAAACCCACATCTTTGACTGAAAAATAAATAATACCGAATCAGCTTATTTTTAGTGATATGTAACTACTCCTCTGTCGTTGTACTTGCAGTCTTCGTTAGAAACAGTGAGGCCGCAGGTCCGGCCCACCATCTAAACGCCTTAAATGCTTGAAACATGGCAACAGACCACCGAAAAGTGTCTCTCTCACTCGGGGAGGTAATGAAAGCATCATACGTCCCCGTCATACAGGCTGAAGTACTTGCTGGCGTTTGAGAAGCAGAGGTAAGGCGTGCTGCTGCCCGGGTACACCACGGGCAGAGGCATGGGCAGCAGGCATCTCCCCAGCAGGTTGCCCTCTTTGTACAAGGCCGGGAGCTGCCCCACCACCACGGGCTTCCCACTCTCGGGGAAATCTGTAACAGGTCCGTCGATTTCGGTCGAGATTTGCCGTTTCAATTTATTCCTGCGGTTCTGAAACCATATTTTCACCTGCGTCTCCGTCAGCTGGAGCGAACTGGCGAGGCAGGCGCGCTCTGCGCTGCTCAGGTAACGTTTCATGTCGAAGGTAGACTCCAACTGGAAAATCTGTCTCTTGGAAAAAATCGTGCGCGTCTTCTTTTTCGTGATCATTTTGCTCTTCTTGACGGGGCTGCCTCCTTTGTGGGGGTCCGTGGTCGTGGCCGTGGAGCCGCTGTCCTCGCAGCTGCTGTCTCCGCTCTCGAAGCGGACCTCTGTCGCCTTGTGCGGCTCTGCGCGGCCGATGATCGCCGCCTCCGTCGGCCCGGTGCAGTCTGTGAGCAACTCTGCGAACAAATGACACTTCATGTAAGCCGCTGTAGGAAAGTCTCAACTGTGCTGCTACACTGACCTTAAAGTGTGACATCGCCCGATGGGAGCCGTGCGTAATGGTGAGCCCAGAGGACGGAGGCTCTCCACACACAGCTGCGGATGCACCAAAGCCTCTTACCGCCGTCGCTGAGCGTGCTGCCCGGGCCCGGCCTCCGCGGGGAAACGTGCTCCTCGTGCTGGCTCTGGAAAGCGTCTTTACGCAGCGCCGCGGCCGAGTCATCGTGGCGTCCGGCGGGGTGACAGCTGTCACAGCTCCTCCCGCTCGTCTTCAGATTGAGGATGTTGTCAATAGTGAATTTCAGAGAGGCTGCGGGTCGACATGGCGCGTCCACTTTGTTCATATTCTCTAATACTAAAGTCCTGTCTTGTTTACTGCCCTCCGTAAAACCTGAACGTTAATCGTTAAACCGCGTCGATGCTTCCCGCAGCATGTCAGCAGCCACTGAGCGGACACTGCTGGGCTGCCGATGCTCTGCCTGCACGGCGGCTGCACACACCGGATGGAGCGCGTGTTGTCCTCGTTGATTGGTCCAGAGCAGCTTGCAACACGGGCCAATGACAGCGAGGGGATGAGAGGCAAGGGGAGGGTTGTCGTCCCCTCCCTCTCCCCCTGCATCCTCATACAGCTGCTGTAAGGAGAGCCGGGGTCCGGGGCCCTGCAGGGGTCCCCCAGGAACATAAAGAATAGTTTAATGTCACTGTTGTTTCACACCGCGCTGCGTCTGAGCTGTGAGACGATCACGGACACTTCAGTGCTGCTGAAGATCGCAGCCTGCTCTGTCTGCAGCACCGGCAGCGCACTGTCTTTATCTCGGCCAGATCTGGGTGGCCCAAACTTTCCAAAAAAGTTTGTCATATGATTTTCAGCCTAAAGTTACATTTGATTTTTATCAGTGTCATTGTACTGTGTGTATTTGTGTAGTCTACCTTTGTCAATCAAAAGTAGGCTACACATCCCCATTTAGAATAAAAGTGATATTTCTCCCTGTGAGGGGGGTTTGCTGCGCTTTACGTACACAGCACATACACATTTATAGGCCACCACATAATGATAGGTTCGTTCATTCATTCATTTATTTATTTATTTATACTGTATTTATAGTCCACCTTGTAAGTCATAGATATGTAACATTTTGTCGGTGAAATCTAAAAATTCAGACTAGTCTATAGATCATAGTTTTGATAATAAAACTGTGGTTCACATTTTCTTTGCTTTGCAGATCCATTGCTCGTGCGTTTACCTTTCCTGTTATTTAATGCATATTTTTAAAATATGCATAATAATAAATAATAATAAAAAAGTTGGAAACTCAGTATTTCGGTAATTCATAAACAACATATCCTCACGTGGCCCTTTGACTTATTTTGACTTTTTTTTTTTTTTTTTTAGAAAAAAAATAAGGACACAACTTGCTGACTGCACTTGTTACATAAAAAATGTCCACAAGCCGATAGTTGATCAAAACAGAACTAAAATGGAAAACTGTCCAGTCTAGTGCATTTTTGCATCCTGATTTTTTTATTTCAAATCATATGCGGTCATTTTTGCTCATTGTAAAACAAAATTTCTCTTCTTAAGTGGACTGTTATATGAAGTGATATGGCACCGAGAAGAAGCGTTTGAACAGTGAGAACAGAAACAGAACAGAAACTTTAAAAGAAGTGTATAAAAGGTTAACCATGACATTTCCTGAGGACGCACAGACCCATGCTGTTTGCTGTCTGGTGGTGTAGCAGACATATGGATTCACTCCTGCACCTTTATTAGACAGAAAGGAAGGGAACTTTTGTAAACAACAGGAAAACAGAGAGATTTGTGCTTGACTTTTTTTATTTATCTATTATGTGAAAATGTGACAAAGTTAGAAAGATTCGTGGCTTTAAATATAAAAGTTTGCAAAAATATGTGTGTATTCAAACATACAGGTACATGAAGTCCGGCCTCCACCCTCTCTGCTGCTGCAGCCTCTTCTGCGAGAGAGAGGCTTCTGAACAGATATATATTTAAAATGATTCATCACTGTGGCTGATAATCACGGGATCTTTGGGTGCAGTCAACAGTTTTCTGCGGCATTATGGGTTATTGCACGATTCAGTATTAACCGAGTGAGTGTTTGATATATGAGTCTGTAAACAGTCTACACCAGGCCCGTCATCTGCGTCCTCAGCATGCTCATGGAGTGAGCGAAGGACGACAGCGGGTAGTTGATGGAGCTGGAGAAGCCCGCCACCGGTGGAGAGACCGGGTGTCCGTTCAGGTTGAAGCCCAGGGCCGCGGTGGGTGCGGGCCCCTCATGGTACAGTATGGGGACCCTGACAATCCGCTGGGTGGAGTGCGGGATGTGCGCGGCCTCCAGGTCCGCCGCCAGCTGCCTCTTCCATTTATTCCTCCGGTTCTGGAACCAGATCTTGACCTGAGTCTCGGTCAGGTGCAGGGAGGCCGCCAGCCCCGCTCTCTCCGAGCTGCTCAGGTACCGCTTCACGTCGAAGGTGGACTCCAGCTGAAACACCTGGCTGCGGCTGAACACGGTCCGGGTCTTCTTCTTCCGGACCGACCCCGGGTCCGAGGCGTCCTGCTCCGGCCGCGCGTCCTCGTTGTCGTCCGTCAGGTGGCTGTCGGCCGTTTTTCTGTCGGTTTCGTCGCTGCCCTCCGTCACCGGCTCAGACACGGCGGGGGAGCATCTGTCGCTGGTCGATATGGAGCAGCAGTGCTCGTCTGAACTCGGCGTGTCTGTGGGACCTGAAAGGAGAAAAAGAACATGGATGACTGGAGAGCACAGCGAGAGAAGAAAGAAATAGTCCCATTCCTCTGCGCAGCTTTCTAATATGTTGTTGGCCTTAAAGAATATAAAAACGTTCTCCATCCACTTCAGTGTGTCGAGGTATGGTGGAGTAAATCCACCAGGACCAAAAAAAGGAGGGTGCATCAGAGGAAAATGACGGAAACAAATTGGAGCAGATAAAACGTTCACTGGTGACGTTTTTCCCTTACTTAAATAAATATTGTGGTTAAATTAATTTAAATGCCACTGAAAACAGTCTTTGATCTGTTTCATCCGTTGGCAGAAAGTTGGAGAGCTTGTGGGCAAAGTGAAGGCGTTTTGGTTGCATAACACATGATCCACGTCAGGGAGCTGTGTCGGGCCCGATTATGACACACACATTAGTATAATAGATAGATAACAGTCTAACAGAAGAAACCCCAACAAGCCTACAACTTAAAATTATCCATCACGTTATTTATATCGACTCTGTGCGCACTGGCATCGACCGGGAGCTTCCGCTTGCACTTGTGAACGGAGGGGATGGTGATATCTGAATTTTAACCATCAAAGTATCTGACTGAACACAGCACAGGGAGGGGCGCGTTGTTGTGATGTGAGGGCGAGGGACAAATGGCACCGAGTGTGCGTAAAAGCGTCACGTTGACGTGCGGCGCTTCTGCCAGTTCGTTAAGTCGCGTTGGGCATTTGTGCGTAATCCGTGATCGTAATCTTCAGAGCGCACACGGATCTCTTGATGATAAGCAAGTATGGAATATCCCCGGATTTTAATAAGCAGAGGATTGATTGCGGTCGTGGTCATCAGACATGAAAAAACACTGAGTTTAATGTGTGTTTTACAGGTCGATGTGGGGGCTTGTTCCACTGAGGCTTTATCCCATAAATGTTAACACAAACCAAGAATCCTGGAGCCTTTAAATGAGTTTGGGAAGCTCAGTGGGCTGCGGGTGGGTAAACGGAGAGGGAAAGAGCCACGGATACAACAGAGCAGGCTGTTCAACTATGACTGAATTTATTGGTTTTATTTAATGAAGCGAGAAGCAACATGTTCCAGTCTGACTCTATCAGCTCCAAATGCGTCAAAGAAACCCACCGATTTATTTGTACTAATAAATCAACAACCTGACGGAGGTAATAACTCCGCAAAACAATTAGGGATGAATGTCTGTGAATAAAAGCTGCATACATGTGACCCAGAACAGGAGAGCACAAGCAATAAGCACCCACAGAATTTCTGCTTTAACTTTAAAACTAAGATGTCATAAAATAATCCTGATAATCTGAATTTCACAGTTAATCTTTGTATCGATAGAAATGAGCCATTAGGTATAATAAAACAATATGGTGAACTGCTGCTCCGTTACTCTCCTGCTGCAGCGAACTGTCTTTGCTTTTTGTGTCTTGTTGCGTTTAGGCTCAAACCCACCGCTTCATTTATTGCATGCTGCTGTTGTTTTTTGTTTTGTTTTGTTTTTTTGCCCATCAGGAAATAATCCTTCATTTTCACAAGCCACCGTGTACTCACTCTGCGGTGTCTCCAGAGCTCTGAAGTTTAAGGCAGCCCCCCCGCGGTACCGCTGCAGCGGCGAGTCTCTGTACGGGGACCGAGCCGCGGAGCTGGAGCCATCCGGCGCCGGAGCGCTCCTGTCGGCGCGATGCGCGCTCAGGACCCGGCCGGCGGACACCGTCTCCGCACCGGCTTCCCGGCGACCCCTGGCCGACACGGACTCCTGCCCAGTCCGCCCCGTGCCCAGCAGGTTCTCGATAAAAAACGACGACGCCCTCGATGAAGTGGGAGACTGTCCGTCCGTCAGCTTCTCCTGCATGTTTCCCCGATTTCACGGCGCGTTTACGCAAAAACCGAGCGGCTCCCGTGTGGATCAACCCGCCGTCCCGGCAGTCATTTCAGGCGGCGCTGCGTGTGCGCTGCGGTCGGATGAGGAGTCATGGCAGGGACGGGACGGGGATCTCCTCCATGCCAGCGCGAGGAGAGGGAGACGGAAGCAGCAGTACGGTGAAACGTCAAGTCAAGCGCTTAACGAACCGAGGGCATTCAGCGATTGGACGAGCACAAAAGCAAATGGGGTTTTCCAAGCAAAGGAGAATTACTGTCTCTCTGCGTCAGCCACTGCTGCTCTGTGTGTGTGTGTGTGTGTGTGCGCGCGCGCTCGCTCACGTGCAGGCCCGTCCCCTCGAGGCCGTGCAGCCAGGGGAAAAGCTCTATTCGTAGTAAAGCGCTCTTTATTTGGGTCAATTAGAGTGCAAATCAAAATAAAGATCCGCCAGTGCAGCAGCTATCCCCGGGGTCGAGCCCCCCTGGTCCACATAGGTCAGCTATTAACAGGCAGGGGACGACAGTGTGGAGCCTGTCAGAGTGTGTGTGTGTGTGTGTGTGTAGTTTTAATGTCCTGTAAGCTATTCTACAGTTTGGATAACCTTTGGCAGTAGCTGGAGGGGTGTGACGTCTTAGTTTCCAGTGTACGTACGGTAGGCCTACATAAGAACAGATCAGCGGTCATTCACAGTGGCATGATGCTGTCCACCTCAGAGGTCCTGATCTCTAAATGCATGTGCTCACTGAGCCGTGCACGGGGCCACGTGAAACGCTGCATCCTTGAGATGCGGCTGATGTCAAAGGTTATCAAAACTTTGCGTAATGAGGATAGGTCTGTGTGTGTGTGTGTGCAGCCACGTGGTTTAATTACGTGCTTTATCTGTTTATCTTTAAGATTTCGAGATGACTGTCAGAATCCTGTGGAGCTATTTGTCAGTAGTCTCGTTGCTGTCTGCACACAGCTGTGTCAGTCTGATTATTTTAGTTCATTTTCCGCTTTGCTGTAGAATATTCCAATAACAAATCAGGAGGTTGTACCCAGAAATGAATGAATTAAACACACATCAGACGATCGGTGTATTGTTTTGTCTTGTTTGATTTCATTAACATTAAACCTGACATTTCCATCGACTTCCAGCAACAGGCCTTTGGTTCCTCGGCATATTCGCCTCAAAGGAGCAAATAATCTCGTTAAAAAGTAGTCCATGTCCAGAGGAACATCCAAAGCAAGTCACTTAGGTAAGCTGGGTTATTTCATCTCTGAGCTCCAACTTTTACTCCACAGTAGGCGATTCACAGCTTCTCCTGGTTATATCCTACTGTGCAAAAAAAAAGTTCACGGATGAAGAAGAATATGTTTGCAGTGTGTTTGTAGTGTGTGATCACTATTAGATCATCTGAAACACTCAATTGGGTGCTGACGGGCGTCTTTACCCTTTTCGCTGAAATGGCAAGACATTTGAGCTTTTTATTTCCCTCAATGGAGTCAGCGGAGGTGACCTTTAACTCCAGCCCCTCTCTGTCTGTCTCTCTCTCTCCCCCTCAGGCCAGTCTTACCCTTTGACAGAGGATCAGAGCTAATGTTGCTCTTCATCCTCACACTCCGCGCAGACAACAGTAACATGAGCCCCGTGTTGAGGAGCGGAGTTTTGCACCTGTCTTGTAACATCCCGCTCGATAAAGAGACTCGATACCTGGTCGGCTGATGCGCCTTTTAATTCTGTCTGCGTGTCTCCTGTGTTCCCCCACCAGGACGAAAGGTCTCCATAACTCCCGCGAGAGTAACAGCGGGATTATTTCAGGAGTAGAAATGTAACAGTTAAAACAATCAACCTTTCTCCTGTGAGATTTATGAAAAACAGTGTCTGTAAATTCTTTGTTTTAATCTAGTACTTTGCTGAATTGGGAAAACTTTTCTGTACAATAAACAATAAAAATGACCTGGTCTGTCTTCGTGTAATTATAGTACATTTAGACAAATATACTATTAAAACAAACTAAATAAATGTGAAAAAGGACAATAGGTAGGTTTATGCAGTAGGCCTATCAGTACATACTAGAAAATAATTCACAATTCACACATAATCACAATCGCAGTTCAGACTGCCACAATTGCAGCAAGTAACTAAAGTTCTCGCAACATGAGGTATGTTTATCTCCTGCAAAACAATACCTTTTCTCCATTTATTGCTCACAGATGGTGTAATTTAGAGGTTGGCTGAAATAAACAGAATCCATCTCCTTATTAAGCTGCATTTAATTTTGTCCAAGCAAATGCTCTCTGACAGACTTTCCTACAGGAACAGTGCAAAGAACTTTTGCTTATGTAAAAGTACTAGTGCCCAGTGTAAAATGCTGTAAAGTCCTGCATTTAAAATGAATATCAAAATGTATTTAAGGAATCAAAAGTAAATGCTCTTGTCCTTCAGAAAAGAAGGGATCGGTGACAATATAATGTTATAATTAATTAAATAATTACAGTGAAGTATCAGTGTTGAAGCAGTATCTCACTGCTGGTGGAGGTCATTTTAACCTCATATAAAACTCACTGGTTAAGTCCACTGGTCAAGGAATCCGGCCTCCTCCAAAGCATCACAAAAAAATCTGAGAGGTAAAGAAACAAAGAAAACACAGGATTGTACTACGACAATTTGTATTCATATTTTGCTCTAATTGTTCTAATAGCGCATATATCAAAATATGAAAATAACCTCTTTTTTTTTTTTTTTAGAAGAAAGGTTCAGAACAACCTCTCATATCTCTGATAACACAGTGTATTTTTTAGGCTTCTGTTTTTGTTTGATTTTACTTTTTAGTCACAGCCGTCCGATGAATGTAGTAAAAAAGACATTTACCTCTGAAATGTAGTAACACCGCAGCACTTAAAGGTGGCATGAAATGGAAATACTCAAGTAAAATACAAGTAACTTGGAGTCTTGTACACAGAATTGTACTGTGCTCATCAACGCTCTTCATCACTATTATGTTTCCACAGTTTCATCTATAGCACCCCCTCTGTGAGGATAAATCTGTACGTTACGTTTTATGTAGGAGTTTGATGGTGTTTGCATATGCCAAAGCTGGACATTAGATCAGGTTTCTCTGTGTACACTAGGCCGTCTGAACGATGTGGCACCCTGGCCAGCGCCTCCTGCTCTGGGGGCCGACAGCCCAGACCCAGAGGCCCCTCTCTCACTTCTCTCTCCCTTCTCTCCCTCATCCTCCTCTGATGCTTATCCAGCCTGGCATGCCCTTTGCTTTATATGGCCTGCTGGCCTGCTCCACAGCCGCGGCCCCCTCCGTGCCACCACAGCTCTGAAACACAGTTTCACCACACAAAATCACATCATCAGCATGTGCTTCAGGAGACAGCTGCATCAAATTGAGCATGTTTCTCCAGTTGGCGGCTGCAAGTGTTTTCCAGCCCTCGGTGCAGCCAGGCCTGTGAGCGGCGAAACGCAGTGTTACAGTCTGTGTTATTATCGTCCAAGAGAAAACAGAAGTTCTCTGTGAGGTGGCAGCGAGGCTAAATTGCATGGTTTTGGTAAAGCAAATTGACTGTGCATAACACACATTCAAATTGAAATTGCTCTGAAAATCTTACGCAATAACAACTTAAAACATTTTCCAGCACTCTTGTTGGCAGCCGTCACTGATTCCATATCATTCTGTTCAGATGTAGAGGAGAACAAGACATAAAAGATGAGAAGATACTTATAGGGATTTATAGTTTGTGTCTTCATTCCTACTGACAGTACTGAATTTAAATGCAGTGCATCCTTGCTCCATATAACACAGACATTTGATCATTATTAACCAGCCATATTTCCTCTACAGTCTCCTGTTTTTAATTTTGGAATTACTCAGGTCTAATCATCATTTTATGACCGCCATTACTGCTTCAAGTGTGATATTAATGGCTCTGGAGTCTACTGCTCTCTGTAGGGGTTTACAGTCAATGAAAGTGGAGACAGTTTGACCTAGTTCATTACACTGGAGGCAGTGAGACAGGCAGGCAGAGACAGGAAGGCACGGATCTCCTCTGGGGCGTTTCACAGCTCTCTTTACATTAAGAGGTCTTTATAGTGACTCAGTGAAGTATAGTGACCTCAGCTGACTTGCATTTGAGGTGCACTCACACATGCATGAATATAAACACAGTAAATACGCAGACATTTATATTTATTTATTTAGTTTTTTTTATTATTACTCCTGAAAATTGTTGCACCAAAGATAAAATGCAAATGCATGCAAAACTGGACAACTGAGACTTGTAATATTCACACAGGTCTGAGAGCCTCCTATTAAGAGTTGTAGATTTGTGGGGGGCCCTCTAATGGTTAACAGAGTGCAATGCACCCTTAGGCTTATATGTCACTAATTCAGAACAGTAATAAAAGCTAAATGTGTTCTGTATTTCTTCATAACCCCAGAAAAATGTAATTTGTCCACTGTGAAATTGGTTTTAATTTCAGCCCGTACAATAAAGAAGTCTTTTCAGCTGTAGAGCATGCCAGCTCTTGCAGTATTTAACTATTCAGCATTTTAATAAACTCAGTTTGCATACTTGCTTTCCTTAACTGGCAAGCCAGCTTAGCCAGGCCGTGCTAGCTGTGGCATTAATAATTCACTGTACCTAATAAGTTGATGCTGCAGAGTTTGTTCTCATTGATAGTATTAGCCGAGGTGAGCATTCTTGGCCAGACTTTGTGACGCCAGCAGAGCAGCATAAAGTGGGCTTTAATTGCCCGTAATCTCTGTCGTTCTCTTTCCTCTCAGTGCAAGTCAACAGCATATAGCCTACAAAGGCCAGACCTTAGCGAGGCATTTTTATCTCCATATCAGCGCAGCCCTCACAGCGAGGAATGCTTGGAAGAGATTTTCAACTCAGAACTCAAAGTACTTTAGAGGGTTTTGGATTTTATTTTTTACTCTCACTCTGTGTGCTGGGATTTTTAAGGTCACACATTCATTTTTGTATACACAAGCAAAACAAGAGCTTTACATCTCGTGAACATAGTTTTCCTTCTTAGGACGAACTTTATTAATGTTGCCACACCTGAAAAATGCAGTTCTGCAAAGGAACAAACACAAAGAAATAACATACTGTAGACTCTCTCCTTTCAAGAAATTCCTACAGTGCCACTTTCCCTCGACATCCATTTGTTCTGATGTGCATGTTTGTCTCTTTCATTATTAAGAATGCATCCAGCTCCTGCAGTAACCTAGTTTCTTGATCATTCTGCCTCATGGATTTGTGTCAGGCGGCCACTCATTTGAGGAATACAGTTTGTTTAATATATGGTGCAGGGCATCAAACTTACAGTCCCTATCTGTAAGGGTCTGGCATTTTTATCTCCAGTCTAATGTTCAGGTTCAAAGATTTTAACCACAGCTCCTTTTTATTCCACACAGATTGGATTACATTGATGGGCAATGGCATAAGTACATCACATCAAATTATGTCTAAATGGATTTTATGGGAAGGAAATGATAATTACAGCTAAGCTGGGCTGCTGCACCTGATGGTGCTGGAGACTCAGACAGAATGCTGCTTCATTCACTGAAGAGTCTGACGTTTGTTTTCCTCATCTTTGCACCGTCTGAGAAAGCTAAAACATTTGAATATTTTCCAACACACAGTGACACTTTACAGTATGTATCTGTGGCTAAATATGTTGCATAAGATTAACTGATTTAATATTAATAATCATATTCATTATCATTTGTCTTCTTTGCTCTCAGTGGGACTATGTTAAATGTAAAAATCTTAAATCAGCTATTTTGCAAGAAATTATTTAAGATATTAACTTTAGACAGATGCATATAACTTTACCAAACATTTTACACAAGAATATGTCAGGTTAAAGGACAGTAAAGATTAAAGTCCAACTATATTATAACCATCAAATCCAGTGCAAATTAAAAACCTTCAGTGTTTTTTTTTTCTTTTTTTTTAAAAAGAAAGATCTCATTATTATACAGTTTCCATCAGCTTATTGTCACAAGACCATACTGAAAGTATTCACAAAAAAATAAAAGTGTGTAAAAAAGGTGAGCAGGCTGTGAAGTGAGCCCAGTTTATCTTCACCCCTGCTGCCGGTCTGTGCTCTTATAAGGCCCTACGTGTCTGGAGGATTTCTAACGGGAATGTCCGTTTGTTTAACCTCTTCACGGTACGTTAACCCCTGTCAGGACGCACTCGTCAGCCCACTACAAAGGCCCTGAAAAGCGGGGACCTTTCCCCCTCGGCCGACCCTCTGCTCAGACCCAAAGCCTGCTCTCCTCAAAGTCCCAGTCTTTCCCGAAAGATCACTTTAAAATAAGGAGGACACAAAACAAAGCACATGGCTCTAAATTCACTAATAGTAGAAAAAAAGGCCCCACAAACTCACTTTTAAGGATCAGAGCAGATTTTTTTTCTTTGGGTTTGCATATTTATTTAAACTAAATGGAGCCCACACTAAGTGAATAGTGGGTTTCCTCTGTGGGCCCTGCAGGACGTGATCTCTCTCTCTCTCTCTCTCTCTCTCTGTAGAAGAACCTGCTAATGCCTGGTAAGCGAGGTGTAATATTTCTTCATAATTTCTTACCATAGTTGAAAACACGTGGCTGTAGGGGAGGGGGGGTGCTGACCTCCTGTAATAAGCTTATGGCCAAATAGATCCGTGTGCGTAAGGGGCCAGGAGCTGCCCGCAGTGCTCCGGCAGGCTTTGAAAGGAGGAATCTGGTCATATGAAAAAAGAAAAAAGAAAAAAGAAACTGTAGCTGAACCTCTGGCACAAGCCCACAAACATTCAGCCTCGGTTTGCCGGTTTGTTTGTGATCACGCTGCGGTTTGGTGGAGCTGTTTCTCACTCTCACACGAGTTTAGTTTTATTTCTCACACATAATTATTCTGTAGAGCCAGAGCAGCACCTCGTTAGAAAGCAGATCAGCGCATTAAATGAAACACACTTAGAAATCCTCAGTCCGTCCAACACCAAACCGGCTTCACTAAAACCGGAGCTCCTTCATTTAGAAAAAGGGGGACCGCGGCCGTCTCTCTCTCTCTCTCTCTCTCTCTCTGTGTGTGTGTGTGTGTGTGTGTGTGTCTCACGTCTCACGCTCAGATGAGCACCTACCGCATTAAACGATCGCGTGAGAAAGCGGCGGAGGGCGCGAGAGGGGACGAGGTCGAGCTCGAGCGGAGTGAACTGTGGGACGGTGGGACAGACTGTCAGACCACCGCTATAATCACCTCTTCTTCTTCTTCTTCTTCTTCTATCACAGAGCCTCCTCCAGGTAAATGGACAGAGCTCTCCATCGCTGGTGTCAGTTCGGAGACTCCTCATCACACTAAAGTCAGCTCTCTCAGGACTTTAAGAACAACATTTACCAGTTATGTGGATGTAGATATTTAAACATTTACAACAGTTGGGGATTTTTTTTTCTAAATAAGTAATTAGCAAAGTTTTCGATCATGTCAATTTTCGATATTTCCGTTTAGTATTGTTGCTCTGCAGCAAAGCAAACATACATTAGATGATGTGGTCGTTCTTCTGGGGGCTGATTACTTTTTTTTTCTATTTCCACTTCATTCATGTTGGAATTACTTATTTTGATCTATAAAAAAATGAAATAAAATAAATAAAATGAAGAAACAATAATATGTATAAAATAATATATTTAAAACATTAAATGACTTGTGTAAAATAAGTAAAATAACAGTAATGCTGCAATCCATCATTTATTTATTAATTCTATATTTTATTGTTTTCTTAAAATAAATTATACAAAATATGAGTGATATTGGTTATTGTCAGATTTTGTGTAATCTAAAAAAGAAATAGACTACATGAGTTTCCATATTTTTACTGTGTGTAGTGATTCCATGTATCAATACTCCTCTCTTTGGTTTGGCTGAAATTGTTAGTGTGTTCATTTTATTTCAGTTGAACTTTCACGGCTGAGACTCTTGATGGGTGAAAACAAAGTGAAACACAGGAAGATGTGAACTACTCAGCAGAGTGTGTCCAGTAATGAGCTCCACTCTGTACAGCGTGAACATGGGAATATTCCCAGTATGGAAACCATCACCTTGGTTTGAAACATGTTTTAGTTTAGCATGTAATCTGTGTATTAATGCAAGGGTATGTTCACACATGTTGGTTCATTTGCATGGCAAAAATCACATGCTTAAAAATTTCTCTTTTCTCTCTTTTTCTGAAAAAGGCTTCTTAAGCTTTCTTCTTCTTCTTAAAATAAACAATAAAACAACACAAAATCCAAAAGCAAAACACAGTGACAAGGCTAGGCATCAAACAACTCACAACAAAAATAAGTAATAATAAATAACAGTTACATTTAAATAATAAAAAAAAATGAATTTAGAAAAATCAAAATGACTTACACCCTGGGACAACAAATAATCATGTTTATGCAAAAACAAAACACAGCAGGAAATGCAACATGTACAAATGTTGTAATGGTGGTGTTGGTTTCCTCAAGTGTTTTGACTCATACTGTAAGAAAACTACTCTTTAGGTTAAAACTAAATTTGTAAACAACAGAAAAAAAAGAAAAAAGGTTGCAGACTGTAAATTTATAAGTACGTAATAAAGAGTGCATGGTCTATCTCATTATTCATTTCAGACAGTGATATCTTAGTTAACCTAATTTATGTTTTATGTCAAACATGCATGATTAGAAAAGTAGTGCTGTTATTATATTTGTTAATGAAATGAAGATTACACACACACACACACACACACACACACACACACACATATATATATGTGTGTGTGTGTATATATATATATATATATATATACACACATACACACATATATATGTATGTATATATATATATATATATATGTATATATATATATATATATGTATGTGTATATATATATATATATATATATGTATATATATGTATATATATATATGTGTATATATATATATATATATGTATATATATATATATATATATGTATATATATATGTATATATATATATATGTGTATATATATGTATATATATATATATATATATATATATATATATATATACCATTCTTGATATAAGAGCAGCATTATGACAAAATGATCCTGCATTCCTTTTTGTAATTATTAGAGAGTAAATGTGGAATGATTCAGACAACATTGACGTACAGAGCGGCTCAAAGAAAAGAGGGATTTTAGGGTCTCTGATATTAAAGAGTGGGAAAAGAAACTGATGGGGGTGAGGAGAGTTGAGCAAAGAAAAGGCATGGCAGCTAACCTAACTTGAAGCGACATAAAAGAGTAAAGAGCCTGTGTGTGTGTGTGCATGCATGTGTATGTATGTATATGTGTGTGTGTGTGTGTGTGTGTGTGTGTGTGTGTGGATGCGTCTGAGTCTGAGTGCGCGTGTGTGTGTGTGTGTTAGTGAGACACCAGGCTACACTCTGTTTTCTTCAGTCTTGTCACGCAACGTTCCTTGAAGCCCCGTCCTTCTTCCACTACTATACTTCCTGAGTGTGTGTGGAGTCCTTCTGACCTACCAACCAACTCACACACACACACACAGTAGAGAGAGAAATGGCCTATTTTGAAATACTCTGAGGCTAAAGTGATTATGGTATAGTATCCATAGTTTGCAGGGGTTGGGGCATGTCTGGGCTCTTCAATGTGCTGTCATTGGATCAGTGTATACAGGGATCACCTTAATCTGACCCTCCCCCTCTAAATCACAAGCTAAGTCACCCATGTGGGCACACAATACCGTTGATATGAGATACGATGCCTCTAATCTCTGTCACAACCCAATGAGGGTATTTGCAGTATGGATCACCAGTGAGATCCTGAATGTCAGGACACTGAAATCAAGGCGCTGCATCGCTCTGATGGAGCGTCGGTGGTGAAAAACCATCTCTTATTTCTGATGGAGCAATGCTGATGACACTAGTGTCAGTTCTGCTGGTGAACGAGTGACTCCATACATGAAACTGACAAACTTCCTCCAGAAATGTAACTCAAGTTCAGTTGATTTAGAGTCTGAACTTCCCGAACTCCATGATGACTGAGAATCTTCACATACAGTGTGTCCTTTATCTCACAACACTGAAAATATGTTGAAGCTTGGTCATAGCAACTTAAAATGCTTATTTGTTTAATAATAATAGTAATAAAAAAGCTCATTAAATGACTTGTGTAAAACAAGTAAAATAACAGTAATGCTGCAATCCATGATTTATTTATTAATTAATTCTATTTTACTTGGACCAATTTTTAAAAAATATTTTTACACAGAAAATAATTAAACTGCAAACTCTATTTACCAGACATCTGTTATTACTCAGAGTCCCAATTGGACTTTTTGCTTTGACATTTCCAACAGTGTCAGGATATAGTTTTCTTTTGATTCACTGTTTAAATATCTAACTGAAGAAATATTATGACAGTTTGTTTACTAAAGCTTTGATCATTTGTCATTTTTCTTTCAAGTTTTCCTTTTTTTCCTTGTTCATGGTGAGAAATGACCGTTAAAGAAAACAGGAGTAATGGGTAACAGTTTGTGACTCAAAATAATTATCTCATAATTGCATTTTGTGTTCATAATTGTACAGATTTTGTAATGCTTTAGAAATGCAGTTTGAGGTTGAGTTTAGTGATGTTAGTGTCAATGTCAAAAACATATAAGAAATAATCTGATGAAAAAAACAAATGAAACAAAAAAAAATCTAAATTAATATTAGAAAAAAAATCTCTTAATATTCATTTTAGGTACTGTTGTGTTATCCAATATAATACATGCTTTGAATGTTCTTCTTTATTTAACACACTGTAAATTACTGAGTGTCAGAGAAGACACGTATGTGTTGAAACAGCACTGTTTCATGTCGCTTAAATCATTTTTAACTGTTTTGCGCTTTCATTACCAAATTTAGCTTGCAAGTGCTTTTAGCAGAAATACTATTTTTTGTTTAAATAACCATTAAAATGACTCACAAACAGAAACTTTAATTTCATTCATCTCTCACCTTCTGTATTTTCTTGTATTTTTCCAAAACCTTCCCTGAGCTGGCGCTTCCCCAACAGTTAACCAGAGTGATGAGCAGACTATCCCACACTTTCACAAGATCAAATAGTTCACAGAGTAACATGAGGGAAAGTTTCTATGTGTGTGTATGTGAGGCATGATTAGATACATGCAGGCCTACTGCAGAGCTCTACCCGGAGTATTCTGGCTGATGATTGGATGAAGCCACACAGTTTCCTCTCTCTCCACAGGTCCCTGGCCTTTGTCAAGACTCATACTGTCAGTAACCATTTGCACATTAATCCAGTCAGGAGAACACATGTACACACACACACACACTGCTACTTTTAATTCTCGCTATCCGACAGTTTGAATTCTGTCTATCTGCTGCAAATGAAAATTCAAGAAAATGGCACGTAACAATCAGTAAGGTATTTCTATGTTGGAATTTATTTAGTTTTCTCTTTCATATTAATGGCACCGGTCACACACACATTCAGGCACACACACAAACACAGCATCACAGTGGCACCAAAGTGCATCAGCTGACACCTGCGTCATCCTCTCTGCTCACAGCTAACTCTGCTGTCACCCATCCTCTTTTTGTGTTATCATGTCATGTAGTGTCATTTCACTTAGGTGAGCATAAACCACAAACAACTATTGAAATGATCCGGGCTGCAATTATTGATTATTTTCATTCAATCTTTCTTTCGTTTTCTTAATTAATTGAATAGTTGTTTGGTTAAAAAAGTAAGAAAGAATAAGTAAGAAAATGGTGAAAAATGTCAGTCACTGTTCCTCAAAGCCCAAAGAAACGACCTTAAACGTCTTGTTTCATCGACAGCCCAAAGATGGTCAGTTTACTGCCACAGAGGACTAAAGAAAGCAGAAAATATTCACATTTAGAGATGTCAAAATCAGAGAATTTGGACATTTTTTCTTGAAAAAAAGACTCAAAACAAATAATTGGTGACAAAAATAGTTGGAGTTTATTTTTAATTAATCAAATAATCATTGCAAAGTTTCTAATCTTACCCTTGAGAACAGATCTGTGCTGGATGCTGATGATTTTGTTAATGTTCATTCTGGTTAGCTGAACTAAACATCTAAACTCTGAGCGTCACTGGCAGCGTGTGTGTTTACTGTGAATTCCAACCATAAGATGGCACCAGAGTCACAGTAATGCGGCCTTGAATAAGATCTGCTGCCCCCCTCGATTCTTTTCAGGGGTTGTCATGGTAACAGGTATGCCTTTCCTCTCCTCCTGAAGGGTTTTTACCTACCCAGGTCCTTCGCTCTACCTTGATACCTGTTTGTTTTGGGAGGCTAATGACTTGAGCACCACTCAGAGAAAATCACTCCCTGCTCTCTGTTAAATTGAGCTGAGGTGCAATGGAGCACAGAATTGAGTTGTTGTGATGGATTCAGATGTAACATGCTTTTTTTTTTTTAAAATGTCATGACTGGCCTTAATCTGTCACCTGTATGAGTCTTTTAACCGAACAGATGTTTGTGATGTGATTTTAATCTTCTCTGAAATATTTAATGATTAATAAGGACTTAAGTCATAGTCATTTGTCATGTTGTTTCTTTATGCCCGTCACTTGTTCAGCCTCTCCACTTTATGAATAATCTAAGTGGTAATAATGTGAGGTTAAAATCATTCCACTACAAATGGCACCAACCTCATTAGCCTCATAATTACTTATGTGATTTAAGTTGGTGGCTCTGGGTCCCACAGTGCTGCTGAATATTACTCTAGCCATCTAATAGGGAACCTTTTTTTTTTTTTTTTCTAAACCTGTGTGGTGGCAGACGAATGGTGTAGTGCAGGATAAAGTTTGAAAAGCAGAAATTTCTGGTTGCTGAGAACTGAAATGTGACACAAGAATTTGAAGTGAAATCTTCAAAGCTGCAGCAGACAGAGACAGAGACAAAGACGAAGTACACAAGAACAGCTAGAAATGCTTACTCAAAGGCAACTTCTGCAATCTAATCAGTGACAGGAGGAAAAAGCTGACGATATACAGGGACTAATGAGCCAATGAGGAGCAGCTGGGGAGGCAAGGTCTCCTGGGCTGATGGGGAACGGGTGTGCAGGGCGGGGAAACGCGTGTGTGTGTGTGTGTGTGTGTGTGTGTGTGTGTTGGTGGACAGGGGAGGCATGACTGGCTCTGAAAAGCAAACACACAGACACAGACAGAGGACAGGGGGGGAATAAGAGGCGGTGCTGGTGTTGCCATGACAGAGAGCCCTAATTCAAACCATTATTGTTGGCCACAATGTCGACGCTCAGTGGACCAAAGAGTTGTTTAGTAACTGTAGTGCTCCTGAGCAAGGCACTGCCCCCCAGTGTCCTGATGCACGGTGGGCTGCCGCGCGGATGCCTTATTGCTACCTGTTATATGAATATAAACTAAATTCCAGTAGCACAGAAACTCATTTCAGTCTCATTTTCAGCCTCCAAGGACTCCACCAAAGGACCTTTAGATTAGATTGCATTTTTCCAGTATATACAACAGCCCCCCTCCTCCTAAGGAAGGAAAAAAAAAGAATAACGCAGCTGGTTTATTGATTGATAATGGCCCGACGAAAAGCAGAAAGCTAATAGAGTTGGTTTACTCAGATTCAAGGTTGTGTTTTGCTTTCTACAGAAGTGATTTGTAAATTAATTTTTTCTTTCCCTTTTTCTCCTGTCTTTTTTTCCCCTCAGAGTGGCGATGGAAACATGCATTGCTCATGAGGGTCTTAAGACACCAGTATGCTTCACCTCCCCTTTCTCTGTCTCTGTGATTGGTCGGCTGTGAACAACTGAGAGCAACATTGTGAACGCCCTCCATGAGAGACTTGCCTTCCAGTGTGACCCTTCAAAAAACACAAACTTTAAACACTTTTGATCCCCGAGGCGGTCAGATGACACAGATGAACTCTTTCTGTTTGAGCATAACCTGACTCTTAGATATCAGAAGGTAGGACTATTATTTGGAGGTATAAGTTGAAGTTGAGGTGGCTGGCTCTTTCATATCCTGGAAAGTTTGGAAAGTTCTGAAAGTGACAATCCTGCCCACTTCACACAGTGACAGGTCAGGTGTTTGGAGGTGAGAAAGTGGAAAAGGGTTTGACCCTCGCTGTCAAGCCTCCACCTTCCTTTCATTCCTCACTTAGCTACTTCTGTTGTCCTCTTGTGTGTACAAATGTGCGCCGTTATCCTCATTTATACAATTCATTATGCCCCCCCCCCCCACTATGACAGCAGGCTTTTCATCCTGTCTTCAAACGTGCCAATTTACAGCAAACAAACCCTTTTCGCCTTTGAACTGATTCCTTTGAAGCATACTGAACCCTTTAATCCAGCCCTCTCCTCCCTTCAACAACACCAGCAGTCCTTTCCTCCAAGAACAAAGTGTTACATTATTAATTAAAAAAAAGTAATACACAAGAGGATTGCTCAAAAGATTCTTCTGTCGTCACAAGTATGAATAATGTTTTGTATTCAGTGTCCTCGTGCTGCATTCACAATGATGTCCAATCTGCCGTGGCGAGACGAGGTAATAACCATCACAGTGTACTGTTTCGCAGACGTGTGTGCATGTTTGTTTGTGTGTGAGAAACACTCAGAGAGTCTGTTTGTGTGCGTCTGCTTTTTGGAACAGTTGCAGAAAGAAAGAAATGTAATTTCTCATCGCTTCTTTCCAGCCGTTACCAACTTTCCCTCAGGGCTGCAAATGATTAAAGGTCCGAGATATTTCAGTCATATTACCATGATTTAGAAACGGGCCAAATGTCAAATAGTACAGCATTAGACTGACTGCCCCAGACTGAGTCAGGAGACAGGCTATTTGTCAAAGTCTCTCCGGGAGACTTAGAAGCTTAACTACCGAGCTAATAAGGGTGGTCACGCACATATAGATTCATGGGCAAGGTGATACCCACAGCCTATCCACAGTCTGGGTGCGTGGTGTGTGTGCACAAACACCCACAGGCGCTCCCCTGCCTTCCAACCAACCCTCCCATCTTCTTCACTTTCACCTCCTGATTTCCCTCCTCGCCTGCGCCACGTAGCTCCGAGTTAGCAGCCTGGAGATGAACAGTGAGTGAAGGTCCACTGAGATACGTCTACAGTACGAGAGATCTGAATCAATATTAAATTAAAAGGCTCAGATGCAAGGGAACTTTGTGATTCATATTTTATGTGTTCCCTTTAAATGCTTGAGAAATTGATTTATAGTTAGCACCTGGGATTTGTCTTTCTCATTGCAGTTGTGATGGGTATTTAAAGGCTAATTTCCGCTTGTGTTTGATTTAGATACATAACATAAAGAGAGTGGGAGGTGTGGAGTGTGTATAGATGAGGTTGGTTACCCACAGAGAGGGAAACAGAGATTTCTTATAAATTACATGCATGCTCCTCTTTAACAGTGTTTTTAATTACAGTCATCTTTGAGGTTGTATTTTGTATTGGAGGTGTTTCAAGTGTAGCTCTTTAATTTCACAGCAGTATTTTCTTTTTATGGTACCCACGGTGTTCATAATTCATCAGAGTCACCTTTTCGAATTTTCTTGCAAACGAACTCGGTGTCGCTCATGTTTTATTGTTGAGGTCTAACAATTGTGATGAATTTCCTTCCCCGCTAAACATTTGCAAAATTGATTTTTAAATTGATTTGAATCCCGACATCCAAAAGGAGCTTTGGGTAGGAGAGCTGCACCTTCGCATGGCAATGAGCTTGTGAGGATGGTGTGAGCATTTGATATGGTTGCCTCCTGTCTGCTTTTTTAAGTTTTATTGGGCCCACGAGCTGGGAGGAGAACCCGGAGCACCCTGAGGGGATAATATATCCTTTCTACTCTGGGAACATCTTCCCTCAGGAGGAGCTGGAGGACTTAAGAGGAAGAAAGTCAAAGCTGCCCAGCTTCCCTGATGTACCGAATGAATGGATTGTTTGTGAATGTCTTGGGTGACAAGCTTTATCAGTATTATCTTAACCTTATGCTGGCCCAACACTAGAGGATAATTAGGCCGATTCTGAGTCCAGTTCACCCCTCCCAGCAAGCATGGCGGTGTCTCTGGTTCGAGGCTGCTCTGAACCGATTACCTGGCCATTTGATCCTGTAGTGTGAGGGGGTTACAGACTTAATCTTAATTTTACTGATTGGATTGGAGCCTTGATTTATAATCCTAAGTATGTTTACGTTACACTGTGCTGATTCTGTCTTCTCAGCCAAGACTCCACAGTTTTATTCTGTTTGTCTGTGCAAAACACAACACATATATACAACCAGCTTTGATCATCCATCTACATGAATGTGCGCTTTTTTCTGAAGTCCCGTTTTTTTCACAGTGAGATCCCAAGTCCCTGCAATCGCCTCCTTGAAATGGTTTGGTATAAACATCCGGTGTGTGTGTTCTGACGATTAAAATATGAAAAACTGGTTAAACCTGTTGTTAAGTCTGTGATCTCCATCATTTTAAAATGAGTCATTTTAAAAATCCTCGAGTGTCCGAAAGGTATTAGGGTGATTTCAGTGATGACGCAACTGCACACCAAAGAGCAGGTACCGCCCTAAATCATGTGATTGGTCCAAGTTGTGGTTCCTTTAAGTCATAAACATAATTGTGTAGAGCTTATTGGGGCATTGTGGCCTTATTTGGACCATAAGCTTGTTTGATATACTTCTCAGAAAGAGTTCCCTTTACTCTTACCTTTCAGTCAACTCAGGGATGAGCTCATTGCGGAGTGTTTACTTTCTCTGACTCCTCTTTTTGAAACAGATGCTCTTTTACTTATTAGTATTTTTTTTTAGAGAAATAAATAAGCCTAACCAGTCCTTGACTTTAAGAAGAGAGACATATGAAACATTTCTGCTTTAAACCGGGTTGAATAAGAGTTAGATCTGTAACATGTGAGGGAAAAGGTCCCAGCCAGGTTGGTTAATTCAATGAAACTCTCAAGTCATGGAGCACCTTACCATAAGTGTTTGTAGTTGCAGAGGCTTATCACATTGGTCCTAAAGGGAGGAGAAAGCCCTGACCTCTAAACCAGTCACATAGGAGCTGTATTACAGTAAAGATGCTTATCTTTTCCTTTGGAGCGGTGAATATAATGCATGATAGAACAGCTTGTTTGTTTGTAGTCATAGTTGTACCTTTTATTTTGATTAGCACCCATCTCACGTCGCCCCTGTACTTGATGGTCATGTTTTATTACACTGTCGTCCTCCTGTCTCAAACAGAGATCTCCTCTCCAGGAGCAGGAACAGTTCCCCTGGCACTCTGCCAGCTTCTTCTGGCCTTTTAGAAGAAATTTCACCACAGTGTTACTCATTCCAACTGTGCTGACAGTGACTTCCATTTACGATGTCCAGAGTGATTTAGTCAGGACAGCAGAAGAGCCTCCTACATTTAATCTCTTATTTAACACGGGGCTGATAATAGACTTCAGTCCCACTGAGCTTTGCCACAGTTTAGGAGTTAGTAAAAGTTGGTTTCTTTGTCACCAGTACTTAAGGATGAAACTTAAAAGAATAGTTCAACATAATATTTTATAATATGGTATTTTATTCACCTTCCTTTAGAAAGAGAGAAGAGAATGTGAATATCAAACAAATGTTCACTAAGTACATAGTTAGGGAGCCAGAATGTATAAAACATAGCACAATAAAAAGCAAACAAGGGGAAATGCATACAACCACCTCAGAAACTCACTTTAACTGTGACGACAAGACCTATTGTAGCTGTGCACAGTCACAGGTCACAGCACCCGCCTGTTGTTTGCAGCACGTTACTCCCACTAAAACCTCCTTTTTGACATGAAGATAAAACATATTAATTACATATTAATGAGATACAGCATGTTAATTAGACGGCTCTAGAAATGTTTTCATCCACCTTCAGTCCTTATGCTAAAGCAGGCGAAACATGCTCCATGCTCAAAGGAAAACTGTGGTTTATTGCAGCGTGGATTGTAGTTTGGTAGCTTTTGCCATCAACACAGGTTAAAAACAGGACTGGTCAAACTTAGTTAGAGGAGAAAACTACAGAAGTCGCGAATGGCCGTGTTTGCAGTTATTTTATTTTTTTTAATACTCTTATCTCAAGATCACAAGTCAATTATCTCATTATCTCAAGATTTTCTTGTGATAATGAGATAATTTATCTCGTTATCGTGAGAAAACAAAAGTCTTGTTCTTGATGAATTATAGAGAATTGAGAAATGGAAAAATGAGTGTGTGGTTCATTTGAGCACAGCTAAATTTCAACCTTTAAGATCACTGTCATGACAGTCAGGGAGGATCCATAATGGAACAATAATTACGGCTTAATGTGTAGCTTTGTTTGCTGCACTTTCTTCATTAGAGCAGAGAATCTGATTTTATAGTATTAAAAGATTGATATTATCTCTCTGCTCAGGCAGCATCTGCTCAAATAAGGCCTTGTTATATATAAATAATGAAGAAATTATTAAGGACATCCTGTTTGTTGTGTGACTTGCTAACCCATCTAACAGTACATGATCTCCACATGGCCTACAGACACCTGTTAACTGGAAACACACTGTAAATAAACATATTAACATTAAAAGTAAAGAGGAAACAAACTTCCATTTTCTTGTGATAATGGGTTCATTTTCTTGTGTAGTTGTCTTGAGATAACAAAGGTTGTTTTCTCAATATCATGAGATATTTAACTCAAGATTTTGATCTTGAGGTTAACAGCATTAAAAAATATACAAGCATGGCTGTCTCTGTCTTGCGTCGAAAACAAAAGTGAGCAGTTAAATTATTACCAGAACATCTGTCACAGTTTACAGACCAGTTTCCTAGTTTGACTTTGTCTTTCTGCGTACCATACTTCATTCAGTTTTCCTGTGTATTTAGGGATTATAAGTGACATTACAGGAGCACTAACTTTTATTTGTACCAACATTTTTGTTAGCTAATCTGGCTGCTTCTTTACAATCTGTGTGATTGTCTGACTGCTCATGTTACCTTTTACTATTCTTAGCAACATTGCCACTTTCCAAGACCTCAGTAATTACTTTCATGACTACCCTGTTAATTTAACTCAGAAACCTTTGCAATTTGAGCTTTCAAAATAAAGTCCATGTTGTAATGAACCTAGTTTCACTCTCAGAATGGAAGAAAAGAAGAGCATTTCCGAAAACATTTTAAAGGGGGAAGTGATCGAGGACTGTGATGAATGAATCAGTGACAACAACACAAGTGAAAACAGTGTGACTGACAGAGAACATGCCACAGTAGTATTAAGTGACTTTTTACCTTCTATATTCAGGTCACGGAAAAACTGGGCCACAGCAACACTTCATATCCTTACTTACGCATTTATTACTTAAACACATCACACCCTGTCTTGCAGTCTTGACACTGGAGTTCACCCTGTGAGCTGCATGCTTCCACCCGTGCTCTTCCTCTGCAGCAGTGCGGCGTCGCGGCCTCCTGGGAGCTGAGACACAACTGCAGGTGAGATGAGACGAGGCTCTAAATTTAGTTGCTGATTTGTCTCACAGTTTGGTCTGTGGAAGGAGGAAAAACACAAGTGATCTCAAATGCATACCAAGGCGAGACTCACGAAACCCCTCACACATGCAGTAAATTTCAGACTGCGTTCCAACGTTGTATCCTCAAGGATCAGCACACACACACCAAGTTCCCACAGAGGAGCAGCAGGCTGGCTGTGTCTTAGTCGCGGAGAGTTTCCACAGTTGTTTGTCGGCTCTTATCCCTGGCTTCTTGTAAATCTCTGTTGGAAAACAACGGTTGTTTTGTGAGGCCGTGGAGATTAAACAACCAGCAGCTATCGCGGTTAATTAGGTTGCTAGGGCTTTACTGTCACCGGGGCTGGGCTGATAAATGAAGTGAGCAAGGACGCTGCTGTCCCTCCAGCATCGCTCTGAAGGGGATTATCATTGATGTTTTCATTTCGCTTCAGCCCACAGGACGATGGACTGAAGCACACATACAGATACACACACACACACACACACAATTATCTCAAACGTCTTTGTTTTCTTTATTAAGTCTGACTGTAAGGATATCTTTACTAATTTATAGTCCATTTGCACTATTCACATCTTGATTGTTAATCATTATTATTAAAGACTACGTGTCCCCAACATTTGGTACACCATTTCATTGTAACAGCTCTCTACATGTTTCTCTACGTATCCCAGCTCTTTTCTTTTTCTACTTTTCACACAAACACGAACAGTCATATCAAGTCTAGACAGGCTGTCAGCCAAAATGACAGCTCACTCAAGGCATTTTGTTGTTCACCACCGAATCAAGATGTTTTTTTTCCTTTTTCTTTTTCCCTCCCTTTTTTTGCAGACAGACCGTCAAGGCCATCTACGGTAAAAGTTTTTAAGTAGTTCATGTCTGTAAAAACTTCAGCGATCACGGTAGGTTTTAATTTACAAATTAAAAGGTGTGAATGAAACACACCAGAAAAAAACCTATTGAACTTCCAATATTAGCTGTTCTTCATAATGAAGATTTAATACACTGACTGCCTGACAAGTTGACAGTTTCATCCCCGCTGCTGATATGTCAAGTGTGTGTAGCAGCTAAAATGACCAGAAGTGACAGACGTCAATATTTAAATCTCTGTCACTGTCAACAAGCCCCCCTCCACCTGCCACTTACCTTCACTTTCAGTCAACCTGGAGCTTCAGTATTATTATATTGTATTATTCAGTATACTTTGATTCATGCAGATGCAGGTCTCTCGGCCATCCTCTCCTCTCGCGTGCTCAGGCCTCTAGTGTTGAACGTTTGTTTTCAAACCAGTGCTCCAACTTTTCTAGTGTCCATATTTTTTCTTTTGGTGGAAAAAGTGCAAAACCAAATCGTTCTCTGTGTGGTAGACACATTCAAACGTAGTCCAGAAAGTGGAGAAGTGATAACTCTGTGGTGCCTGCGGAAACATGATTCCGGATTTCTAAAGTAGGCATGCTGAGATGGAGATGGAGTGTCTGAAAATACTTCATTTACCATGAAACCTCTGCGTAACAAAGCACTTTGCCACATATATTCCTTTCTCTTTTTTTCCATTTTATTTCTCACCGCTTTCTAGATAGCATATTGGCAGGTGCCTGTTGCCATGGTTACACCACACATGGACATAGCCATTTCCTTGCAATTACAGCATGGCCTTGCTTTAGCCATTCGCTGCATGATGTGAATGTTGTGGTGGAACAAGCAGCGATGGAGAGTGTGAGATGGTGATTGGAAAAATATGTGGGGGGTTAATAGAGTAATTAGTGTGCATTGGCTTTATTATCCAAGCCTGAAGAAAAGCTTGTGTAAGTGATCATTTTAAAAGTACACAGTATGTCATTATATGTGGATGTGTTATAATAGAGCACTATGTGTCCTTTATAATGCCTTGTTCCTATTGTTATGATCAGTAGAAGTGTGTGGCAGGGAGTTGGAGAAGTGGCTGTCAGACGGAGATGCGTGGGCAGTTGGCATGATTTATGAAAAACTCCCCTTTCGATTGAAAGTTTGAAAAGCGACTGAGAGCCCAAGGCATGTGCTCAGCCAGGCACTGTCGTTTATTAGGACCTTATTAGTCTTCTTAGCATGATACATGGGTGATTAGTATATCCCTGTAAAAATTAGTTACGATTATGCTGTCCGTGGCTTGCCAGACTGTCGCTTTTACATTCAGAAACTCCAATTATAGGCTTTGACTCATAATTTAGTCTAATTTATGATTTCCAAAGGCTGACTCTCCGCCTGTGATTCCCTCTGTGAAACATTTAAAGCACCAGATGGGGAAATAATGAACTTTTCTAGCAGAAAGCAGCTGACAGAAGCTTATGAAACCAAGCGCTATTGACTGGGAACTCAATTTAGTGGACCATGACACATTAACAGAGAAAAAAAATCTCAGGTTGCTCTAGGTTTCAGAGGTCTTTTATTAAGAAAAGTTCTCTCAGGAAAGCTTGTGATCACTCTCGGAGTGCCATTCTGTCGATCCTTTGACAACAACAACCAAAATTTCCAGCCATTACCTTGGGAGCAGATACACAGTTATGATAACATCACGGTTACCATGGTGTTGTTACGGTTACCAAATGGAGGTTGACGACTGAGCACCAAGTTAGACCGTCATCCTGAACGGCCGAGGCTGCTGCAAGATTTAATCTTGTCAACATCGTTGAGCGGTGGGGGTGAGGGAAGGATGGCTGAAAAAAATCAAGACGATGGGAATGAAAGTAAAAAGGGGACAGAGAGTGACAGAAATAGCAGTGACGGAAACAACGGTGTAATGGAAGAAACAGGAAACAGAAGCGCTACAAATGGAATAAAAGGATTGTGAAGGAAGTGGAGAGCATAAACAGAGGAGAGGAAATTGAAGGAGTAAAGGCACAGGACATGACGGGATAGGAAGCCGGACAAATTTGCAGATTGGGATAAAAAGGCAAAAAATATCAGCAGGCTTCAGCGGTGTTAGAGGAACGAGTGCAGTGCTTACTTAGCTCTCTGCAGCGCGACTGTCTGACCCCGACTTCTTTTATCCATCTCAGATCAAAGCACAGAAAAAGTTAATGAGAAACCCAGGGGAGGACATTACACATAACTGGAGAAAGTTCCAGTGCTTTCTGAGTGGATGAAGGACTTCATATCTCACCATCATCATGATTATCATTACCATCTACACTCCTCTGCTATTGTAGTTAAAGACGCTCTATATTTTGCCCCTTAAGTCACAGTCTTCCAAACATTATTAATAAATTTGCAAGGCATCGTTTCGAGAGTAAAATGATCCTCTGAGACATTTACTCAACACAAAGCCACTGTTTCACTAATTAAAGTCAAGAAAAATATGCAAATGCAGAATATGCAGCATATGGAGGAGAAAAGAGGTGGATTCACAACATTTAACAAAATATTATTTTATGCTAATTATATATATTATCTTTATATTCTTATTCATTTGTATTGCACATTTCAAGCACTGAGGGTATTAAAAGGTTCTCTTTATAAGGGATTTAAAGGCACAATGAAGAGGACGAGGAAAATAAAAGAAACGAGCAACTTCATAAAAAAAGTCATTAAAAGCACAGGAGGGAAGGTCCTGCAACTGTTTAAACCCTAAAGTCTGAAGTTGGTCATTTTGTGTGAAGACGAGGATGTCATAAGAGCACGACTAAAGGAAGAAGTGTTTTCGAAATGGCCACACTCAAAGGCGGGGTGAAATCCTGCCACCATATCCTCCTCTTGGCTGCATCGCACTGCCTCACCGATCTCTCTCGCTCTCTCTTTCTCTCAAAGGGCCCTGTGTCTTTCACGTCTTCACAGTGTTGAGGCAATGAATCGTGAAAGGATACGGGTAATGGCAGACATTTTTGGGCGATCTCTTCTCGAAGGCATTCATCCTTCACTTGCAGCCAGATGTACGGATGAAAAGTAAAGGAATGTGTGAGGAGTGAAATGTAGGGCATCCATTTATCTCACCGCTATACACCTTGTTGTGGGGAGACAGTGTGCCTTTTAGATTGTTTGAGAGGTGCAGAGGGATCACTGACAATCCAACAAGCACTTAGTTTGAAACATTTTGACACCTTTTAAAGTATGCACTCATTGCTAATATTTGCCCCTCCCCCTGTTAATAATGTGTTTCCTTCTACAGATTGAGGCTTAAGATCAGATGCCGATACAACAGTAATGCTCACAGGAGGATTTTTACAACTCTGGAAAGTTATGGCAACAGCAACTATTTTATCTTTCATCACTGTGATAGAGAGGTAAACTACCGAAGCGCTGAGAGGCGGTTTTCTTGGTGTAATACTAAATTTGGCCATTTCAAACTGAGGTTCACCACTACCCCACTTTTCTAGCATTCATGAGTTTTAAGTACAATTTACTTGACTTGATATCAACTAAGTATTTTTTTCAGGTTTCTGTGGGAACATCTTGCCTTTTATTCGATTGTGGTGGCTGAAAAGAGTCAGCAAGAGCAGGGGGTGAGAGAGAGGGGATGTCAGGCAGCCAAGGAGTGTTGCACTTCAGCCTCTTGTGGCCAAAATTAGTATTACAACAAGAAACATTCAAAAGAGACTGAAAACCATCCATCCATTATCTATACCTGCTTTATCCTGACACACAGGGTCACAGGGGGTGCTGGCAGCCTATCTCAGCTGTCATTGGGCGAGAGGTGGGGCACACCCTGGACTGGACGCCAGTCAGTCACAGGGCTGACATAGAAAGAAAGACAAACCACTCACATTCACACCTAGGGGCAATTTAGAGTCACCAATTAGCCTGCATATTTTTGTGGGAGTGTGGATTGTGGGAGGAGGCTGGAGTACCCAGAGAGAACATGCAAACTCCACACAGAAGGGCCCCCGTCAGCCGGTGGGATTGAACCCAGAACCCTCTTGCTGTGAGACGACAGCCTGAAAACCTTTTTTTTCCACCCACTTGTCTCTCAGAGCTTTCATAGGCTTCCTAATTCAGGGCTGCAATTTTGTTAAACTTAACTGACTTCTTTTTTTTTTTTTTTTAAGAAATAGTTTAACATTTTTCAAAATACACGTATTCCCTTTCTTGCCTAGAGGCAGATGAGAAGTTAGATCTCACTCTCATATTTGTATGCTAAATATGAAGTTAAAGCCAGCATGTGATAGCTTAGCATAAAGACTGGAGGCAAGGAGAAACTGCTATCCTAACTCTGTCTAAAGTTAACTAAAAAAACACAACCTGTTGTTTCTACACTTCAAGTTTTTTTTACTGATTAAACAAACCTTTGGCCAGATTGAGACAGGCTGTTTCTCCCTGCCTCCAGTCTTAAGCTTGAACGCAGCCTGCAGATGGTTGATTTAGCTTAACTGACTCAGTGCTAATGATCTTCTCATGAATAGGCCTGTTTCCTCAAATGCTGAACTGCTGCTGCACTGTCAAATGCAGATGATTAACCACCCCATTTGGATAAATAATGTATAACTTAACTTAATGGGTTTCTATAGTCATTCAAATAAAAATCAAACCACCTCACATAAATTTGAAGTTGACTAATGACCACAGTGGACCAAATTGGGGAATGAGTAGCCATTGTCTCAGTATTGTGAAGTATTGTAATGATGCTTTTAATCTAATTCACTTTACAGTTATTAGAGAGGGAGAGAAAAGTGTGTGTGTGTGTGTGAGAGAGAGAGAGAGAGAGAGAGAGAGAGAGAGAGAGAAGATGAAGGACAGAGAGCACAGAGAAAGTGATAGTATGAGGTGTGTGCTCGCTCCCTCATCTCTCAGACTGTACTGTACATTTGCCTGGACTTGCGGTCGTGGATCAATACCTGCCAGTCTCCTCCTCCACGCAGTACCAGAAGCTGGGTAATGGGCCGTAACAAAGTCTGCGCACGTCTGCGTGTGTGTGTGTGTGTGTTGGATGTTTAAGTATAGTCCAAGCTGTCACTGCACAGGCTTGTCTCAGCTGCCCAGTAGGTAGGTGTCATTCTTCCTTCTAACAAGAGAAACCTTTCATTAGTTGGAACAAGCCTAAGTGATGTCCTTTTTTTTTAAACAGCCCCTTGTGCTGCACAGTTGGACCAGTGAAAAGACTCACAGGAATGTGGTTATCCAGATGGAAATTAATTGCAAGCCTGTGGAGATGGAAGCATCAACTTCCCATATGTGTTTTGTGTTTCACCCAATTTTGACTGTCAGGGTGCAGCTCTCTGCTCCAAAGTCTCACTTACCATTTTCTGTCTGATTACAGAAAATTGTACATGTAGCAGTGATAATGGCCTCGGCGCCGCACCCCATGTACTGCTGTGTTCACTGGGAACAAAAGGATGTGGCACTGGACTGGATGACGGTGGAGATTGTCATGGTGGAGTCTGCAGGGCCCATGTTGCAGTTAAACACTCGCCTGTGCAGTGTGCAGCACAGAGTATGGATTTAACCTTTTCAGAAATACACTAATTATTCACATCTTGCAAACACTGCAGTTTGAACCCATTTATCATTTCTTGTGTTTTTTTTTTTTTTTTTTTTTTACTGAAATCAGTGTCAAAGGGCAAAGCAAATGATCAGATGCCACAGTGTGGTCTACATTTACATGTGGCCTCTTTTGTGCCCAGATTGTCTGAACAGGACACAACAATCAGCTCATTATTTTGGTAGCACAGGTTTTTCTGCCTCTATGAATGTGTTTGCAGAGTAATAATTAAGTGACCTTTATAATCTGTCATAATGTTTTTGTTCCTGTTTGATCATTTGAAGGTGTAAGAATATTTGTATTTTATAAAACATAACTATGCACATTACTAATTATCTCTCTGTGCTTAGAAATGAGCAAAATTAAGAAGCTTTGTTTTGATTTATGCCTGTAAGGGCTGAAGAATTGCTCCTGACGGCAGTGACATTAGCTCGACTCTCCAATCATGAATACATCAGCCTGGAAAAATCACTGCAGACCACCAGAATTGAAATATCTGCACACCTTCCTAACTTTGGGGTATATATGAGTACATTTCATCCACTGTCACAGGTGAGATTCAGTTTTAACTTAGGGAACATTTTCAGTCTGAGTTGATTTTTACTATCAGGTGTAAAAAGAACAAACCGCCTCCAGATAATGACTCATCTGATATTTTATTGAATTAGAAGTGCAGGTTTTACAAGTGTAAAACAGTACTCAATCAAGTGAAACACATGGCATTAAATCAAAGAGAGCTACACAGTTGCATCCTGATATTTCCCATCCAAACGCAGCCAGCCAAGCCTCCAATCATGCAAACACAAACTGACAACACCACAGCTCTGTGGATCAATATGAGCATTTAATGTTACAGTTCGTTAATTTAATGTTTCCCCCTCAAGCTTGAAAGCTCATAAAGGGTACGGTTTTTCACTATAATATGTATATGGGTGTTTTCACGTTTCTGCCACAGATTCATGGCAGTGCAATGCTACTGAGCGAGGCGAGTAAGTGCTCTATTATATACTACCTTGTCACTCTGACTTTGTCCGTGGCACAATAAATCTCAGGCTGCACAACCTCACTTTCGTTTCACTTCTTTTGCTCATATCCTGTCATATGCTCACTTGCCAGTTCAGTGAAATACTGAGTAGTGCAGTGATTAATCCACTGTGAGTGATATTCACCATTACTTCTCGACTTTCCTGTCTCATTTTGTTCATCTTTGTATTTTACTGTTTTGCATTTTTCATATTTCTGCGTTATGCTTTTGCTATCATGATATTCTGGTTGTTTCTTGGTTTCTTTACCCACGCATCTGCTGCAAACTCAGTTACATTCACAATGGCAGTGAAGGACTCTTGAATTCAGACCATGCTTGCAAGACTGAGAGAGCTTGTTCTGTCTGAGCTAAATCAGCCTTGACGTTGAGGCTGAGTGCAATTGATTCTGGTGTGTATTTAAAGGTTTTCTTTTAAACCGGCGTCTTTGTGTTTGAGTTGTAGCCGCCGACAGGACATGATGAATTTTAGCTTTTTTACTGCTTTCTGAAAGTTGCGGCTGAGTCACTCTGTTTTGAAGTGCACGTCTTGGACCCCAGTTGGTAATAGCGGAAAGAACTAAGTGGCTCTTTTTGAATGCACAGCAGAATGTGTGTGGTGTGCCGAAGAAATCTCCAAAAATACAAACACTTAGAAAATATGTTATCAGCATTGTGTCACAGCATTGTGAACAAACAGGAAGCTGAAGCAGGTGTATAACAAGTCTGCAAGGCATTT
The DNA here is from genome assembly GCA_023238725.1 of Scortum barcoo. Lineage (NCBI taxonomy): Eukaryota > Metazoa > Chordata > Actinopteri > Centrarchiformes > Terapontidae > Scortum > Scortum barcoo. The sequence continues at coordinate 6,141,541 of CM041553.1, forward strand.
GAATTCATCCCAAGATGTGATTAAGCCTGGATTTGAATCGCAAATATTTTTAGGACTGACAAAATGAACCCATATGCAGCTTTTTAAGGGAATCAGCTGGGGGGAAATCTGTCATGTTAAGCTCATAATTCTCTGTTTCGGTCCAACATGCAGATTGATGCGCTTGCAGAGCACAGCCCTTATATTCTCAGTGGCCCAGGCCTAGAAATAGCTGCTTCTTTTAATTAAAAAACTATTTTTCAAGGATGACTTAGACAGACTGTAGGCTTACTGGGCTATCTTACATCAGGAGTGAATAGATTGTTTACAAAGGTCATCAAACATCTTCTCTGTCAGTGCATGGCAAGGATTTCAACTCTGAAAGCAAATTTAAGATGAAGAACTACCCCACTACATACACTGCCCATCAATACAAATGAGAGAGTCCGCTCCACGGTATAGTTCAGACCTCCCCTGTCATCCTGTGGATGAACGTACAGACTGATGTTAGCAGTGTTACAGATATTAATGTGATTCTGAGCAGAGAGAGGTCATGGCAGTATTCACCATTATGCTCCCCTTTCCCTGTGGCCAAATGTCCATCCATGTAAGCACACACCCACACACACACATGGATTCAGCTCACGTTCCCTGCCAGGGGATGATTTTTTTATATAAAAAGACATTCGTGACCTTCTCTCAAAGGTGTAATTAACTAGCATTCAAACAGCACAGCTCTTCCACCGTAGTATTGTCTGTTGCACGCAGGTGTGTGGATGCAAAATGCAAGCCCGAGTATACAGGTGGACTTCTTGAGATAGCTATTACCTGTTTGATGTTTTAACAGGTCTCAGCTTCAAAAATAAATGTAACATAAAAGAAATACAACACAATAAAAACACAAAAAATAAGTGCAATGGAAGACATTAAAAGTGCTGGTGGAAAGCATTTTATGGCATTTACCAAATTTATTATGTCAGTATATTCTCAGTATCAGTATAAACCCACTGAGATGTGTCATCTTGTTTTCATGGGGGCATGGGGAGAGAGCAAGGAGTTTTCTGAAACTTGTGCTACTAAGAAAGTCAGTTAACTTAAAGATAAAGTTGATTTGTTAAGTCACATGTGGTTATGTGAATATTAGTATAAAGGCCATAATTGAACATGATTTAAAAGAGAGCTGTAGTTATAAATGCTAAATGTTGAATGCACTTTTTCCTGATAACAATGCCCGTACAACAATTATACCACTAACAATTATTATTTGTGTAGCCAAAGCATGATAGATCCTATTCCTCTGTCCCATAGAGCTCCACTGTCATACAGGCAAGATTAAAAACAAAAACAAAAAAACACATCAAAAAGCCACGCTGTTACAATGCATGACATCATTCATTACATGAGCAGAGTTATTTAGAGTCAGTCCCACACAAAGTATTTATGCTGTCATAAATACTCACCAGAGCACCAAATCCAAGGCTGAAAACGTCTCCAGCAAATTGACTATTTAATCCTCGTCCATGTTCAGAAGGAGTGATGGGCTCAGGAATATCACCTCACCTCATTTAATAAGGCTTTGCTGTGTTTTGTCATATCTTTTTGAGCAGCCCTCTCCTCATTTTGCAAAGTGGCTCGCGAGGTCTGCCAATTGAATATCTGAGGCAAAGAGCAGATACCTTGATCACTGATAACTCCTCCTTCAACAAAGGGGCATCAAACAGGGAATCAGCTGTAATGTAATAGCCTCTAATAGCCTGGTGGGGAACACGCAGACAATTGAGACGAGATGAAGAGGGGTGAAAGGGAAAATCATAACTCACACCACTCAGTGTTTTCCTCCTTTTGTTTATAGGCTGACTGGATGAGTGGAGTCGAGTACATTGACTGAAAGTTAATCAGCAGGAAATTCGATCAGTCTGCCATCCGACAGCAGGTGATCATGGTGTCGGCCGCGCAAAGAAAGCATGTCCTCTTGCCTGCCCTTTGTGTGTGTGTGTGAGTGAGTGGGCATATGCACTTCCTTTGTCCTTGCAACCCAATAAGTGTCTGGGTTTCCTGAGGTTACTGGTGAATGATTACATTTAAGAAGCGGAGGGAGAAGGAGAGGGGGAGAAAGGAAGTGATGCCAACCAGCAGTAGACAGGGAGAGAGGGAGAGAGGGAGAAGGAGTGAAGCGAAGAGGTGGCTGTGGTTTGGCAGACCTCTGTCAACTCTCCTTTTCCTTATACCACTTCAGGGAGTCTGTGCCACTAACAGCATGGTAATATATGCAAGTGCAGTACTGTGATTTAGTACATTTACAAGTCCAGTACTTTAGTACAAATTTGACATGCTTGTACTTGAGTATTTTCATCTCATGCTGATTTATTGTTCAGCTTAATATTTTTTTTACCCCTCTACATTTACATTAACCAGTCGCTCCCACTCTTTTTGGCTTGTGACCTTTTAGACCTTTTTGTCATGTTTCAGATGTCTGAGTTGTTAGCGGTTTGCACCTAAGCGATTCTCCTCCCTGAACATCTCCAAGAGTCTCATTTAAATTATTCTTTATGACCCAAAGGGGCAAAATTATTCAATATATCACAGGGCTGCGAAGATTTGAGAAAGGTCCAAAAAAATAAAACAGATTTGTGAAGCAGAACTTTTTTGTCTCTCCTGCCCCAATAATCATCTCACATCCGCTCAGAGTTATCTACCCTTTGCAGGGGCCTGACCCTGGACAAAACTACCCTACTGTATTCAAAAGTATTTAAAAGCAGTTCCACCTTGGCCAAAAATATTTATCACCTACTGTGAGACATCAGTTTTAACTATTAATAATGTATTATATGATAATATGTAATTTTCTGGAAGACACATGGAGCATGCTCTAATGTAAATTTAGTTCATTTTTACCTCTAATGGAGTATTTCTACATTGTTCTTTTACTTTTTACTTTATCTAAATACTTACACCACTGCTCTATACACACACACACACACACACACAAGGTGTATTGATTCTGAGAGCCCAGCCACAGCCTACAATCACAGTTTCTGTAACCTGTAAATCTTGAGGGAAATAATCTAATGTAGCCTTCTGTGTATGAGGCTTCAATTCACACAAAAGCCTAAATGAAGGTTACTCCTCTGCCGACAGCTGCGGCTGCTGCAGTATGAGCAGCCTCCTCTGCTGTCTGCTCTGGATGTTGTCATGTTAGACATACCAATCCACTGCACGCTCATGTGACCAATCTACCACTATGTGATACATGTTTCAGCTTAATCGTTCTCGTGGAGAACGTTTACCGGAGGGGAGAGTACAAGAATAGTATACTCAAGTAAAAGCTACGTTACAGAAATTTTACTCAAGTACAAGTAAAAATACTTGATGTACTTAGATGAAAATAAAAAGTAGGTCAGTAAAAATGTACCCTGAGTAAAGTTAACAGATTACATTGTTGCTTTAAAAAAAGGTTATATAATGATAAATGAATAACTTTAAAAAGAACAACTTTAAAATAACATAAGATAAATTAAGATAACCTTTATAAATCCCATATCAGGAAAATACTCCTGTTACAGCAGCTCAGTAGCAAGACAAATATAAAAAGAAGTACCAAAAATATATATAGATATAAAAATATAGAAGATAAAAAGACATAAATACACTATAAACATCCCCTGTATATACAGGTTGATTATTGCACTAGATAAATAAATTGCACATGACATGAATAATGTGACTGTGGTGACAGAGGTGACAGATGGCGATGATGACAGTAGTGTTACGTCACGTTGAATTATGTTGAATTAAAGAGTCTTATTCGATCTGCGACAGGGTTCCTACCTGCACTGGAAGATTTTAAGCTAAAAATAAATTGCATTTCATGTTTACATATACACCAGTGGATCAACGTCATGCCAAAACCGACAATACAAGGGATTATTTATCATAAATAATCTTTCTTCAGGTTAGCCATACCAGATTTAACTACTGAAGGAAGTATCCAGGAAGCATTGTCCTATCTGTATCAGTGTACATTGTAATGGCATGGAGGTTTGGGTGGTGTAGTGGTTGTAGCCTGACTTTCACACAGGAGGCCAAAGTTTGTGAGCTGTGACAAACGTGCAATGTAACAACAATCTTCTATTAACCATTCCCAAGTAGTTTTTGTGGCTGTCTAACCAAACCTTATATGCAATGGAATATCCAAAAACAGCTACATGAATAGGTTTTGTTTCAGTCATTCGTAAAGGTTGCAGAAGACAAAAATGATGTTATGTCAGATAAAAAAGCATATGCACACACATGGTTCATTTTAGAAGGCAATTACAATCAACCTTTTTTGTTTGTTTAGGTTTGAGGTCTTCTAGTTATTAAATATTTCTTTTTGTGTTTTTGGTCATATAGACCTTTTGCTGCACATTTTCATGATAATCTGCTGTAGTACTGTCGATGCTTTCCTGCGTTATCTGTGTCTCATCCAGTGCTGGCTCATCGAATAGTGTGCCTCACACTGAAAGCGAGTTAGAGCTGTGGTTTGTTCTATGTCTAAATCAGGTGATCTGTGTGTTGTTTCTTGGCCTTGGACATTTAATTTGAAAAGATGGTCCTCCCTGTTGGCGAAGATACTGTACCAGGTTGTTGGTGAGTTTCTGCCCTGCTGTGACATCTCCAGGGTGTCATTCTCATCCACAGGAAGTCAGCCTGCACTGAGAGTGCAAGAGACTAAACTTTCCACTGTTCCCAGGAAAACCCGCTCACCACTTTGAGTGTACAATTGCAGATCATTAAACTTGCATGCAGTCGCTTGTATACTCTACAGTATGTTCTCTCAAGCTCTTTCCATGTGCATTGATCAGGTCTGCTGGTCTTAAAAGGTCTGGATATTGCATGGTGTAACTTTCCTCCCTGCAGCAACAGTGAAAAAGATGGACAGCCCGATGACAATGAGCTTAAAGGGCAACTTTGCACACATATGGACTCACACATAAATACTACACAACACAACGCAAAGTAGAGTACACACCACTGTGTTGACAAGGTGGTGAGTGTTTTTAAAGTTTTGAAGGTCTGTGCCCTGCTGTGCTGTGCAGTGTATCGCCCCAGGCTCAGTTTCCTCTCCTTATACATATGCATCCGCCGTGATTCTTAACACTGATGTGTGTTTTCGCCAGCTCCCTTGGTTTTTCTTAATGACTCTATACATTATGTATCAGTGCCATTATCCTCATCCTTCATAATGGGATATTTACATGGATCACATGCAGCTTTAACAGCTTTACATTTAGGTACCTACAGTAAACATGCAGATACAGAAATGTGGCAGAATGTGTTTGACAAAGCCTATTTAGAGTTTCAGTGATTCAGTGATATTTCCATGGCAATATCTGTGGTCATGTTGTGTGAAAAGACGGGAGAATCACTCTCCAAAGGGACAATCAAAGTGATTTGTAAGCGTTACACCGTCTGGTGTGTTTGTAAGCTGGTGGTGTGAATTCTAAAACTGTCATTGAGAGTATTTTCATCCTCGGTTATCGTTCCTCTTGTTCCTTGACTGATTGGACCGCCCTTGGCATGTTTCACCAACGCATGGCATGACTAGCATTTAATTATCACAAAACCGTTACCTCTTCTCTCTTCTCTTTGTGTTTCTCTTCCAGGAGCCAGCTTCATATGACTTTATGTGTCTTCAAGAGTGGTTATGCAGAACAGTAGAAACATGCATATACATTCAAATAGGAAGCTAACACTGAGACAATTCCAAGATCATTTAAAAACATGAATCCATACCAAATTATCACTTAACTACATCCCCTCACCTCTACAAAGCTCATTTTCTTTGCTTCAGCGGGTTTAATGGCCTGCAACTTTCCTGTTTTGGTTCCTTCTTACCACTCTCGTTACCTTCATTTCCAGCCACAGCAGAATGTGGTTTTCAGTGAGAAAAATCTTAAAAACCCATTGTACACTTGCTGCATAGTGTAGCATTTAGCAACCAAAGAGTGAGATATTTCTCTCAGGGATTGGTGGAGACCAAATCAGAGCAAAGGCTTTGTGTCCACCAAAGTGCTCCTCTGGAAACATCCAGCTGGGAGCATTTGAGAGCACTGAAGTGGAAGGAACTCGGTTCAAGGTGTAGTTCAAAAAGAAGGACACCGTTTAAAGTGCTGCTCTGTCTTTGTGGTGAACATGGAGCGCTCAGCATAGAACAGACACTTGTTTGTAGCATAGTGTAAATAGCAAACAATAAAAAAAATGTTTTGGTGGACACAAACTATGTAATGTCTGTAAATGACTTCAGACCTACTTTTGGCATTTTTGTACTGCAATTACATTACATATCGGCCAACACATATACATACATACATTGATGCTGATATACAGTATTTGCAACCAGATAATATACAGTATATACAGAGTAAACCATTCCTTAATAATGGCCTGATCTTTTTAGATGATGATGAGTGTTAAGTGATGCGAAATGTGTTGACACTGTAACACACCAATTACCAATGTCTCAGTCTCGGACACCATCAGCTGCACTTATGTTAATGAGCAATCAGCAGCCGCGCTGCTACTGAATGTATAAGCACTTGTTCCTAACACATGTACCTTATGTATACAGCAAACGTGATTGCAGAGGCAGTTCAACTGTTGAGCATTTCAGTCGTTTTGAATTTGTGCATAAAACCCTTTTTAACCCCATTCGTAAAATGAACACCGCATAATTCTTTTTTTAACACCTTCTTTGTATAATAATATGTAAATCAATTTACTCTGACTAGAAATAAATCATTGCTCCCTTGATGTTCTCCTTTTGTCTGCTGCACTGATGCATCACACTCAGCTCAATAAACACCCTATGTGTATGTATAGTGAATTCCCGAATGAAAATAAGTAGGTGCTTAAGAGGTGTTGTTTGTTTGTTTTATTTTAATAGCAGTTTGTATGTGGAAAGTGGCATATGCATTTGTCTTGTTTAGTGGCATATGCATTTATTTATTTGTTTATTTAGCAGGCACCCAGATTTGGCCATATGTGTCATTTGTATATATGAAATAAAGTTGGTGTGTATGTTTGTGTGTGTGTGTGCCAGCATCACTCAGATCTATCCAACACAGGTTAATTGATTTGTTATTAATCAAGATAATGGGGATTCACTTTAAAGCTTTTTAATCAATGGTTTCTCATTTTCTGTACCTTTTTCATGTTCAAACATGAACACACACATCCCCCTCTTTGCCAAAAACATCCAAACATGAACACACCCAGCATATGATGTGTGTGTACCTTGTGCATGCCTGCATACATAATGAAGAGCTGGCTTGCTCTTAACCGTGTGCATATTTGCATTGGTATTTCCAGGCATTTGTCTGGGTCCTTGCATGCATTCACTGAATTCATGCATGAATTCATGAATGTCAGCAAATTGATTAATTTATCTCGTGGTACAAGTTGAGATATGACAGTAAAAGAGACAGAGCTGAATGACAGGCCTCTGGTTTAATTGGGCCTGGCGTAAGCCAAACCAGCGTGCAGTGAAGCAGGATGATACAGACCTAATGGAACTAATGACTTTGTTTTTGTAAAGTTACATCAAGCAGAAACATCACTATGGATGTTGATTCAATTCCCACTTTTTTAGGGGACGAATAAAGCCAATTGCAATTGGTTAAATGCAATATTTATTTAAATTTAAGTTTCTTCAGCTGATTTTCAAGTTTGTAGAAACAGGAAAATCAAATTAACTCTTAATCAAAGTAAGGAGTATTTTGGTTACTATTAGGTTTATATTTTACTAATATATTTACTTATTGTAACACTAAATACAATATTCTCTGCTGTAGCTGTCTCATACAACTCAATAAAACATAGCAGAGTGCAGTAAAAACAGCTCAGTGCACAAACTCATTATCTTCTGTATCTTTTTTTCATTTTACTGTATTGATTGATTTTGTCATATGGAGCGTAGCAATATTCAAATAAAATAAGTATGGTGGATTTATTACAAAGTGAATCTCTTACCTGAAATCCACCAAAAAATTTTACCATAGGTGCTTCACTTTAATGTCAGGAGTCAAGAGGCAGGTGTGGGTGTAATCTCTCTTTTTAAATGGAGAATATCTCATTTTGAGATAAAGTACTTCACTTGTGACTGTAAGATCGAAGTTGAAAGAGTGTTTTGTTGGCAAGCCAGTTGTTGTCAGGAGGGTGGCTCAGTGCTAATAAGCTAAGAGACGTTCTAACTTTGGACCGCGAGTGCTATTGATCTCATCACTTGTAGAGCCAAAGAGGGGAGAAGAACACTTCACCTCTCCTGAACAAGGAAAGTAATTGGGTGAACTGACCTTGCAGAGAGTCAGGAGAGAAAAGGAGGCAGAGCCACACAAAGAGCTACTAAGATGGAGAGGTGAAAGAGATACTGAAAGGACGAAAGACAGAGAGAGAAAGGTTGATGATTCTTATAGTACATCTTTTCTATAGCTCATCTTTAGCCTGATGAGAAGAGAGGTAAGAGGGCAAGAGCAGTTTATTTTAGGACTCTAGAGAAATGCATGCAGCAGACATGTCAGAGATTTATAGTGGACATTTTTATTTATGTATTTATTAGTGCTGGCAAACATAATTAATACTTCGCATTGTTATGTACAAAAGTCAATAATAAATTCAAAAGTAGTGTATTGCGCACTTTTATTTTTTAATTACTGCTATATGAACAAAAGTGCAATACACAGTTTAAACAAATAAGGTGCTTTTTAACTGCACTCTTTTTTTTTTTTTTTGGTAATATTTTTCTTTTAACAGGTTCTATCAACTCCGCCTTCTGGAGGAGATTTGAAATGTAAATTTACATGTAAGAGTTCAGTACCTTTCTCCATTTTTCTGTCCCCGCCAGTTCCCGCCTGCAGTGCTGCAGCAGCCCACCCCAACTGCTCTCAGTTGTTGAGACGCATGACGATGCCCATCCCAAGCTAATACTGATTAACATCCCACCCCTCCTGTGACCCATGGTTTGTCTATATGTGTAGTCAGAGCAACGGACTTTCAAAATAATAATAATAATTTAAAAAAATAAATGTGTCAATGCGCAGTAAAACAAATAAAAAGTCTGTGTTAATTAATTCATGCGTTGACGAGATTATAATGCGTTAACTGCCCAGCCCTAGTATTTATTTTATTTTATTCACACACCAAATTATTTGATATTGTTGTTGAACATGTTACAGAGTAAAAATAAGCAAACTAATGCAGTGTTTTGCATTTTTGGCCATCTGACAGAATTCAGTCCTCTTTTAGCTCTTGTGTGGTCTGTTCATCGGCTGGTTGTGAGACCAAAACTGAACTAAAATAACCTGTATGTGATTCTGTTTAGTATGTTAGTATGTTGGGCATTGTAATATTATCGTATTATCGTAACAATTTATTTAGTGATTTAAATTTTGTTTAAATATTCAATAAACCCTTTTGACTCTTTTGGTGTATCTGTTCTCTTAAATTTATTTGGATGCCAGATCATTCGTTCTTTCTGAGCCTGATTTGTTGTCTGTTTCCATGGCAACCACCGTTCCCCAAGTGTGAATGGATGAACGGTCCTCTCTGGACCTGCATATGTGGCTTACCACGTCGACCCATAATGTTGCACTAAAACAAGCAGTCCCTTGCCTTCTTGTTTCTTGTCTTGTACACACACAGAAGAGGAACACAGAGATATCATGGTGAAAACCTGAGAGACTTTCTTTGAAATGCAAACAAATGAATGTTCGCCCTGGTCTCAGCTTGATCATCCTTTTAATGTTGTTTGCAGACTGGAAGCTATTTTTCAACTTACTGGTCTGTGCTCACATTCTGAATTTTTTTAAGTTTCTCTCCCTCTTGAATTTATCCAGTGGAAGGGGAAGAAAGTGAAAACCATACATCACTGCAAATACAGTACTGTATGCTCTAGCCTCTATGTGTCTTGTCCGGGTCATACCATACTATTTTAATTAGTTTGGATTGCTGCCAATATCCCATCACATGTTTTTGATCGTCCTTGGAGCTGAACGGATGAAGGAGGTGAATCTCTGTAAGCCTCAAGGTTAGAGTTTAAAACAAATTTGAACAACCAGCCTAGAAGCAACAGCAAAATACTAGCAAGACTTCCACTGTGAGTGTTAGTCTTTTCATGCATTTCTCCTCTCTTTATCTGGCTTTCCTCACCATCAAACCGCTTTGATTTTCCTGTTCCCTACAAACCATGAGACTTCCATTATCACGGCCCCCCTGTGTTTGCTGCAGAGACTGTTCAATTGAATGATTTAATTTGGCAGGTTATATACCTACCATACTGCTGCAGATGGGGAAAACATTATTTTAAAGGAGAAAGTACCAGATAGAAATAATGCCCCTTGGCTCTGTGTCGGTGAGAGATGGTATAGTTGAAATATTGATCGACAGATTCAGATCTTCTAATAGACATACCGTAGATTACTGCTGGCTATCTGATATATCAGACAGGTGTGTCGCTTCCATATTCAGCCTCATAGCTTATTTTTATAGCCTTGGGGACTTCCATGTGTGACGCGGCTAAGCACCATAACTTCATAGAGGAAATGCAATCTTTTGTATGTATGGCTTAAGGAAAAATGCTGCAGATATTCCAATACAGTCATCACTCCTGTAATATCACAGAGGTTTACTCCCATGTGTGAGCCGTCTCTGCGCATCCATCAACAAAGCGTGGGCTGTACTTGAGATGGATGGACCTCTAACACACTCAGACAAACAGCCAGGTCCCATTAATATTCCATTATCCCTCATCTTGTTCCTTGGGGGCAGTAAAGCCGTCTTACGCTGCAGCATTATACACCGCATTGTACTGGAAATCATGCAGATCTAGTCCATGTGGGACCACCTGTGGCTCAACAGACGTGGGATTTTGCTAGCGCCTCCATCAAAGGGCTCCAGGGGGACAGATGTTGTGGAATCATTGTGTCATCACAGGCGCCTTCAGCTGCAGGATTATCCTGCATAGTAGAGAGAGGGATTGGGTGAAGTAAGAAAGACTTTGTGACCCAAGTTGCACACCCTGGCTTTAATCTCAAAACCGTGCAAGCAAGCTGCAACCTCACAGGCACAATTTCACACACATTTCAACACTGGACTCCTTCTTTTGTTCTCTCTGTTTCTTTAGCAGATTTGCACACATATACACCTCTGTAGGTTTTTCAGGCTTATCCCTGACTTTCTCCAGGTGCATTGTACCTTGGCACATTACCTTGGACGCATTTTCTGTGCAAGATCAGCAAGAAATGGGGAAACATGTCAAGATGACAGAAGCAGGAGTGTCCTCAGACTCTCGGGGGCAAGGGTGGAAGTGGAAAGGGGGCATCATGCTTCAAATTTCACCCAGAGGTCACAGCAGTGGCACACATGAGTTAAACTGAAGGGCACTCTGGCACTCAGTCTTTTTTGACACAAGAGCAAAAATGAAGCATGGAGTTGGTTTCAGACGTGTCCAACACCCCACTGCAAAGAGGAAAATATATTGACTTGACTTGCAATTACCGTCACCTCCCTTCACTGACACCTGACCTGACAGTCTGGACTTTTTTGTGGCCATTTACATATTTCTCATATCCTCACTTCCATCCATGAATGATGGATATAGTTAAACTGCTTGTTTACCACAGATTTAATGACTCCATCTACAGCAATTCATCATGTTTATTAGAGATGCCACTACCTCTTCCTCCTCTCCGTTTCTTTCTCTTATGCTTCCTCTTTTTATTTCTTAAGCCCATGAATCCTCATTGCCATTCTTTAAAACTTCATTTTATGCAATAACACAATAATGGTACTGTCACCAAACCACAAGAGCCAGTATTTAATGAGTAAGGATCCTGTAAACGTCCCTCCTTCTGCATCTCATCCCATCTTTCTCCAATAATCATTTGTTAATCTCATGATCAGCACTAATACCTGTAGATCTATATCTCACCATTTAAATCCACAATCACACGCACACACTCATATCTACAGAAACTGCACTCAATAAAACAGATCATCCAAGAGGTACCCTACAGTAAGATAGTATGGGAAATCAATTGTGGCTGTGGCTGAGCAAGGGATGGCTTCAGGCTTCATCAGAGAACAAGAGGGAAGTGATTGCCCACTTATCTGTTTAAAGAGGTGAGAAAAACAAATACTATAAAGCTAATCTTTAATCTCTTATCTTTACTTTAAATACTAACATTATTATGCTAACATTCTCAAAATGACAGTGCTTGACATATTGATGTATTGACATATGGTGATAATCTTGCAGAGTGGTGTATAAAGAATCTACTGCTCAATGTCAGCCAAACAAAGGAGATTATTTTTTAAAAGGAGACAAAGACACACACCCCTGTCTACATCAGTGGGGCTGAGGTGGAGAAAGTTAAGTAATGAACATCACACATGTCCACCCTGATTAAAAAAAAGCTTAGGAACAGCTGTATTCACAAACTTAAGAAGGCAAAGTTCTCGTCAACATTTACAGAGGAGCAACAGAAAGTGTCCTGACTGAAAACATTACAAGTTGGGATGATTAGTTCACAGCAAAGGACAGGAGGGCTCTGCTTCAGGTGATTAAAACCTTATTGATACTCATCTACTGAGCATCAGTGACATTGGTGGGGTGAGGTACCTGATTTGACCTCAAATGATCAAATGTAAAATACAGTACCTATCCCAGGAACAGCCTTTTCACCCTGCTGTCATCTAGCAAGCAATACAAAAGTATTCTCACCCTGTAAGACTCCACAACTCATCCCCCTCAACACATTTTTAACATGGCATTAAGTACTGATCCAAATGAAATATTGACCTCATGATGTTGTGAGATAAAAAGTCAGGGAACATTAAATGTTTTTGCAGAATGTGACAGCAATACATACAATAACTGTAGAGATATTTCAATAAAAAACAGACATACACGTTAGAGCGACAATGTTAAAGCAATCAGGAGATCGTAAAAATCATAAGTTTCATCCATATAACATAACGTGACATAAATGTCCATACAAAATATAATGGCAGTCCATCCAAGAGTTGATGAGATATTTCAGTCTGCACCAAGGTGGTGGACTGGCTGACCAACAGAACCACATTTCCATTGCCAGAATCATTATAGCTGTAAAGTTGTGAGTCTGGTTCTTGTCTCCATCCTCAGCCAGGCGGTGTATAAGCTTGGTTGTCTACGGATTTGTACTGAAAACACACATGCACACACACACACACACACACAAGGGAGGGTGAGTGATTGTGTGTGTGTGTGCATGTGGATTATGTGTCTCTGGAAGTTTTGTGTGGAGTGCGCTTGCAGATGTGCAGCCATGTGAGTTTAAGTATGCGCATTGTGTGTGCCAGTGAGTGTGTGTGTGTGTGTGTGTGCAGCCACTCCAAGACTCTTCCTCAAGAGACTGTCCCTATACAGGGACAGCTGTTTACCCAAGAGTCAAATTAATTAGGGAGATTAACAGGCTAATAAGTGCAGATTGCTTCACTTAATGACTCACTACTATATTGTAAACCCTCTCAGGCCCATAAAACAGAGAGGGATGAAAATTGCAAAGCATTGCTAATGAAAAGAGATAAATAGGATGTGGGTATAAATTTTACTCTATATGATGGTTTGCTTCTGTTTGAATTTAACTTTGTCTGTTTCATGTGGAATTAATTTTTAAGATGGGCACGCAGTAACACAACTTTAAAGTAATATATTTACAGACAACATGCTTTTCTTCTGCGTGAGTTACTGTATGTCCTCAAAAAGAAAGCAAAAGGAGATCTATGTATGTCATGTGCATCCCACAGATCTGAGTGGTGTGTATCATGCATCAGTTGTACCATTTCATCAGGGCGAACGTGCTACAAGTGATTAAATTGTTGGGGTATTCACAACTTGGTGTATCCGAGTGATCACGGTGTTTGATACTGAGACATAACAGGAAACTGATGGAAGAGGAGATATATTAGGTTTGTAAAACACAACGGTGAGATACTCTATCTCTGCTGTGGAATTAAAGCTCCCCTGTGAAATGGGCTTTACTAGCAATGTTTCAGCCACATAAAAGAAATGAGAGGTGTAAATAGGAAACAATCGCAGACATCATGATCAGAAGATAGTGTCATGAAGTAACCAGTAAAGCTTATCTCACACGGGAGCTTTAATTCCAGTGTATGAACACCTCAGAGTCTTTATTGCGTTGGCCTTCGTGTGCAGCACCCTGACTTGCTGAGGATTTGTTGAATGTGCACACTGACGTGCTCATACAAGGCTAGCAGAATGCTAATAGTAAAAGTCATGACGCAGGATATTGTGCTTACATTGCGGTTTCAGTCCCCTTCAAAGCTCTAGGGGTGGAATAACGTGACATTTCAGGCTGACTTCAGAATGACTCCCTCCCATCTCTGACGTCACACCTGCTCTGCCAACTCCTGCTCTATTAGTGGACTTGGCTCTGCATGCTTCATTTAGGTGGAAAGGGCAACTGGAATGAGGTGATTGTTATTCATTCTTCTTTCTGCATAATATTCATGATTCATTTCATTACTGCATTTTCATGCAGTCTGTTTTGCATACATAATGTGGTGTTTTATATGTATAATGGTGCATAACAGCAGAATACCATTGTGACATCCATTTGAGCAGTGGGCTACTGTACGACACTGTAATTTAGGGTGGAAAGGGTCGTGGGAGGACAGGAGCCAATCCCATCATGCACTGAATGAGGAGGAATGGAATATTTTACCAATATTTTCAGATATTACTGTAGTCAGTTATGCTACATTTCATACAAAATTAATGTCAGGTTATGAAATACATGTTTTTCTGTGTATACATTTTTACTATTTTTGTCTGTTTCAACGTTCAAATATTTAATAGAGTAAAGTGCTGTCACCACACACACAAGGTCCTTGGTTCCTCTCACAGTTAACCCTATTAGGTAAACTGGAAACTGAATATGTGAATGTGTTTGTCCACTTGTTTTTATGCTGTGATAGACTCGCTGCTTCTCTATGATGTTTCCCACCTCTCGCTCAATGCATGCTGGGATAGCTTCCAGCTTAACACCGCCCTGATCAGGCATGCAACACAAAAAGACATTTGAGTCATGTCAAGCCATAGCATGCACTGGAAATGAAGTATTACATTATACAGATGCAATAACCTTTTTAGACATTGGTGGATGCAAGTTGAGTTACTTATTAATCTATAAATAAATGCTAATTTAGCATGTTTTTAGATATGCCTCCCTCATGCCTCTCTGCGAGACTATGTCCTGAAAATTCAAACTGTCCTGATTATTAAAGTAATCTCAGACACCAGTGATTTCAAACACTATTTTACATGATTTCTCTCGAATGATTGGTTCCAAATGCATAATGCAAACTTCATTAAAGGTTTTAGACATCTGACCAGAGATGAACCAATCAATATTGCATGTCAGTGAATGGAAACACCGACAATAATTGAATGTCCAATAAGTGTCCTCAATACACTTCACATCTAAATGAACACTGTCATTTTGAGACATTTCTGTAACAACCATTATACACTGCAAATAACATTTTGTACCAACAGAGTTTGCACCAAATCTGCTTTATTAAAAGTGAAAGATGGCTGATTTGACATGGTACAAATGGAGTTGAAGCTCTCAGAGTTTCACAGTAGAAGATGGTGAAAGAATTTTCAACAATGGGAAAAGCAAGCAAGTTTCATTTGATGAAACCCTTCAGTATAATGACAATTCAAAATATACACTGCTAAATTTGAAGGCTAATTATTCAAGTGCGCACTACAATTTCATTTGTTTAATTAATTAATTATACCAATGTTTCATGAGTCATTTCCCCATTACATGCTACAAATGTGAAATTATCGATCTGATACGTAAAAACTGAGTTTTTAATCCACCATGCAGAGCGGAGCTAAATGACAGCCAACAGAAAAGATTACAGTACAAAAACACATTCTGCTGATTACCTCCGTTCTGTTCAAATGTATATTTGAAATAGAAGTATTGGCCTTTCATCACCCTTACAAAACTCATGGCCCATCAAACCAGCATCATGTCCAATGGACAGCTTTCCCTCTGTGTGCTTTGTTTTAGGAAATCCAAGTCATTTTTCATTTTCTGCATCATTTTGTTTTACAGACAGAGAGGAGTGGATGAGATGGATGGATAGAGAATAATAGAAAGCAGGAGCGGGGAATGAACTCCTGACCCTGAGGGTGTACGCTTGCTAGATGGAGGCAGCTAAACCAGACACCAGAGCATGAGAAAGACATTTCTTAATGCAATACTCAGATGAAATATAGAGCCACGATTGGCCCATGATAAAAGCTTGTGTGTTTTGACAAAGACAAATATTGTAGCCTGTATACACAGTCCTTGGTAGATAAATCTGAAGTACCACAGATTTTAAATTCACATATATTATTATCTATGCTAAGAGCACAACTCCATAGATGTAATGTCTGTCACTAGAGTCCAGACGTATATTTTGTACAGACATTTATCATTCCCAGATGATGAATCTTAAAGACTGACTTTTCCTGAAGCGGAACCATTGTGTTCACATTCTTGGCTTTGAGTGAAATGTCTCGACATCCATTTGCTGAATTGTCATGAAATTTGGTACAGACATTCATGTTCCCCTGAGGATGAATTTTAAAAACTTTGGTGATGTCTTCAGTTTTTATCTAGCACCATCCTCAGGTCCAAATGTCCATTTGTCCAATAGGTCCTCTTTGGTTATGGACCAAATATCAGCATACCTGAAAATTTGCAGATATTAAAACTATGATGGTGGACATGGTAAACATATCCGCTAAACATCAGCAAGTTGTGGAACACTGTGAGCATGTTACCATGTCAGCAGTAAGCTGAAAGCACCACCGTGCCTGTTAAGCACAGCCTCAGCCACAGAGCTGCTTGCATGGCTCAGTCATTTCAAGCTGTGAAACAAAAGTGCAAGGTGAAACAGGGATGGAGCATTTGGAACTGTAAATAAATGATTGGCCCTCATTCACTTCTTCCATCAGCCTTTCCGCTCTTTTATAATGTACCACGTTTAGTTTGCACAGCCATATTTTTTTCCTCTCCATTTTATTTTGTCACAGTCCAGAAAATAAGTAAATAAATAAATGTACTTTTTGGATTAAAGATGGAAAAGACATGACTGTGACTGAGAGTTTTTACATATCTATTAAAGTTTTCCCTCTGGCTAAGGACAGTACATAGAAGGTGTTGGCTTTAAGGTGGGCTGCAGGTTGTTAGTCAGGAGCAGTCTGTAAGTGCTAAAACAATGGGGGGAAAACAATCAGAATGACTATCTGTCAGCACTGTAGAAGAAGTAGAAGATGCCGTTCCCCTGTGAAATCCCAATCAATAACTCCACTGTTAAAATGCAAACGACAGAGACGACTCCTTTTTTACCTTGAATTAAAGCACTTAATTGAACCTTTGGGCACTTCAGCTAAATAAAGTGTTATTAAGAGGAGTTTATTAGCAGGTATGCCTGATTAAAAGCAATCGTCCGTGAACTACGACTGGGAACTAGAGCTGTATTCACTCCACCCAGAGTCTGCTCCACAACTGCTCTGCCGTGCAAGAGGAGCAGAAGTTGACGGAAGCTCACAGAACGGATGGCTGCTGTCAGACTGAAGAGAAGAGATGGATTGATAGGGGAAGAGAGAGAAAGAGGGTGAAAGACAGAGGTTGAGATAGCACGAGGAGTGTGAGACTGATGGCAGATGGCATGCGGGGGATGGAGTCCTCTGCTTTGCCATCCGCACTGGTAATAGAGAAGAGGTACAAAAGACCCTGAAGAAATAAAAAGATGCAGTGATTGATTACCAAATTGATTTTCCCTCACAAATGAGTCATCTGCGCTCTGTGTCTACCTTTTGACTTATCTTTGCACCACTGAAACATAATGCTTTCTGGATTTTCTTTTTTACTCATCAAATACTCCCGTAGTCACTTCCAGTTTCTCATTTTTATTTGCCTGCCAGCAACCACACCTCTAGTGTTGTAACACAACAGCAAGACTGATAGAAAGAATGACAAATTACATGGTCTTAGTCACACACTCTTTGCTTAAAGGAATGAACATGACATTCAGTGGAATCCATTAGCCCTTTATCCTTCCCTGACAGGACTCTGCATGCAAGACAAAAGAGAAAGAGAGGTGGCTGTTGTCCTTTTAAGTCACATCTTTGTTGTGCGATTGCTCATGCTGATAGCCTTAATCTCCACAAAAAGGAAATGAGGAGGAAGACAGAGGTTACAGGTAGAGGACATCGTTCAAGTGGGGTGGGGTTCAAGTGCAACGGTGAGCAGAGAAAAAAACGGTCAAGTTCAAACTGTATGTGACATGTGATAATACACAGAAAAGATACGGACAGAGAGTCAGAGTGACGTTGTTGATCAATTTTCCATTGATTCATGAGACTCAGGTCCTCTAATCTATACCTCATCTAATCCCAGAAAAGGAAATTCCCTCAAAGGCCCCTGAAAACAATATACTGTCTGTTCAAATGAAAGCTAAACCCTTACACTCAAAACTTTTGCACCATATTGCAGGGAATTCAGCTTTAAATGCTCTTATGAGTATTTACCGCAACATGCTGTATAAACATGAAATATTTTACAATCTGGCCTGTCTTGATTTGCCACTTACCTCCCACTGAGCCCTCACGCAGATCTGCTGAAATTAGTTATGACATGTGTGAGGGAGGCGGCGAAGACGGGGGATTTGGGAGGTCAGGCTGAGTTGAAGACATCACCACCGCATAGGAAAGTGCAAGGCAACACAGTTAAGGACTTTAAAGATTTATGGAATGGTGTTGTTGAAGTTCAGTTCATGAATATATTTCCGCTTCATCATTTGTTATTAAAGGAGTGATTTTGTCTGATCTGAGTGGCAGAGCCTTCAAACACACGTAGGAGAGCAAGAGTTTGACTTGAAGAAGATACAGTTCTTTTAAATAAATACAACAAAGTCATTTAATATACATGCCAATGTTGAAGAAAACATGTATCAATCTTTTTGTCCCTTAAGGCCCGGGGCATCTGAAAAGCCTTGGTTAAAAGGCGTCATGAGGTAAGAGGGTAACAAGTCCATCTCCATCTGTGCATTTTTCACGATCGTCTGATGGGTTCGGCTTCAGGTCTGCGTCACAGGAGCAAACCAGCAGCAGCGTGAGGATGTGAGCCGCTGACACAGCAAGCCATTACCAATTTTTAACGAGGTAGGGGCTGTTATTCCATTCTGCTCGGTGATGGAGGGGACTCTTTTACCGGATGAGCGAATAAGCATGAGGCGGGCAGAGAGAGTAGGGGTGTGTCGTACACGTTGTCTAGGTCAGCAGAAATGGACAAGGCTTCCTGGTAAACTCTCGCCCAAAACTGACCTCTCGTCGTACTGGAGACTCTCCTGTGAGTGATGTTTTCCAACACACACATAAATGCACAATTACACACATGCACCACAGCAGTAAAAGCTGAGGCAGCTAACCCCTCCTTATGGACTGGCCCGAGTTCCTGCTCAGAACTGGTGCAGTGGGCCCCCGGTGACTGAAAACAAAAAGAATTTTCATTTCAGAAGGATTTTTCTTTATTAGACTGGTTCTCCAGTAACTTTTTATTGATGCTTGTTAGAGGGACACAGGTGGAGAAGCTGATAAACAAAAATGAAACTGGGGCATTTGATTGAATTTGATGCAAGCACACAGTCTGTCTGTAACCACCCATCAGGCTACTACACAGTGTGCAAATGTAGTGTGGTCACTACACACAGTTACATCTCTGGAGAGTATAGTAGTAAGTGATGCACTAGCAGAGAAGAAAAGATATTGTTTACACCTACGAATGGGTCTCAGACAGTGGGAGAGCCAGAACTGACTGAAGAGGAGAAAATTGTTTCTGCCGTATCATTCAAACAGCCTAGATCTTTGGTAAGGATGATCTTAGATCTTTCCAGATTAGAGCCTAGATCTTTTTGTAGGATGTGAAAGAAATATGCAGGGAGAGTAAAAAACACATTTAAATCACCATAATTTAAGTGGGAAAGTAATGCACTCAGCACAGATCAGTCATCACATTCACAATATAATCACCCAACCAATAAGACCTCCTTTCACACACACCTGGAACAATTACAAAAAAAGAAAAAAAAGAAAAGAGAGATAAACAATACATGTCATTATCCACAGAGTACAATGGAAAAAATAAAATAGCAAACATTTGATGAATGTCCATGTCTCCTGTTGTATTCTGCTACCTTAAAATGTTTTAATTGTCTCAATCTAAGAATGGTTTTATTACTTATTGATGGTGCAATTCAGTGGTTCCCAAGTACCCCTTCATCTACATACATCTGTCATTGTTGTTCAAGAGTATGTAAATATTGTTGAATATTTTATTTATTTCAAGTCATAGCAGTCCTGGAATTGCTGATGGTAAGGCTTGGCCTCGTTTTCGTATTTTCATGTATCAATTCAAGTCAAGTATTCCTTGTACTACCACTTGGACTGGAAGAAGCTGGACATTTAAACCACCTCAGCTGTCTCAAGTTATTCACTAACGACTTAGACGCCAACACATTTTCATGGACTCTCAATGGCAGCACGTGGCGTTCAGGTCCTGCGTAGTCGGCCTTTTATAGCAGGAAAAATACTGGTTATTGTGACAGATACACTAAAGATTTTTTATCAGATCATAAGTTTTAATTAGCTAAGATACTCAGTCTCCCCATATACTGTACCACCTGCCAGCTGCAGGGCATGAATTCCTGTTGAATCCCATCTGATCACATTTTTAAGGGTTATTCTTCACGGATGCTCTCGAGCCTGAACAACAGCAGCTTTCCACGGAGGCTGCCTTAAAATGATTGCAATAAAAAATAAATAACTCATGAGTCGAATGTTCTTAGTCACACCAGTGACAACATCTGTGTAATAAATAAACAACAGAGGCACAACAGTAAAAAACATACAAAAATACCAACAGTGACGAAGAACAGTCACGCACTCTTGAAATCTTCAAGTGACAGTTGACGTAATCTCTTTATTTGATCTTTTTCGAATGTGCTCAAAGCAGAGAAGTAAACACTTGTTCTTTTAGAAAAGGATAGAGGTTCACGTAACATGAAAATCTGTCAGAGCGTTGTTCATTATACAAACAATACATTTTTATCATATCGATACATGTGTGATTATGAGGCACCACACAATAATACTGTACTGTCTTCAGTTATTTACACAAGGAAAAAAAAAAGCATTAGCCCTTCTGGCTGTAAACGCTTGAAATGTAAAAATGGAAATACTGTGTGTATAAGTCATGTTTATGTTTTTGTGTATATAATAATGTGTATGTACGTTCATACGAGTGTGTGAGCAGCTGACATTAACAGAGTGGTAAGGTGTTTGGTTTTTACTGAGGCTAAGTGCTTTTTGTGGCTGTAAGGAAAGAGAAAAGATGTGTGACAGAAAATAGGATAAAGGGAAATAGAAAGACACTTGACCAGAGAGAATCAGGCCATTTCAGGAAGCAGGGTTTTACACATGCGCTACACACACACACACACACACACACACCAACTGGCAGTTTGGATAAGATACAGTAAACTCTCCGGCTCACTTTATCACAACACAATTCCACATGTTATACACTTTGTCCTCTCCTTGTCTTTCATACAGACACGTACACACACACAGTGAAAGCCTCAGTGGGTGCCCATCTGTCTCAGCAGTGCTGTAGTATTCCATCTATTTTCTCAGAGGCAGGTGCCAAACACATGCCTGGGAGAAGAAATGGCCCGTGATGCCACTCTGCTGTACGCGCCACCGTATCCAGACGGAGTCCGAGCCGCATGTACCAGCTCACAAAAAATCACACATCCTGGTAAAAAGTTTCCACTGCAGTTCCCAGTTTAGAGACTTTTGAGCCCCGCATAGGACACTGACACAGAAATGTGACTCTGTAGATTTAAGGTGTTTTTTTTTTTTGTTTGTTTGTTTGTTTGTTTGTTTTATAGTTAAACAGTTTTGCTACTGAACCAGTAAGCAAGGAGCCCCTTCGTCCCATTGGTCCTCGTGTTGAGAGTGTGATGTAATAGAAAGGAAGAGAGAAAAAAAAAAAAACAGAAAACGAGGCAGAGAGAGAAGATAGATAACATCACAAACAACAGTAGTGTGGAGATTGTCAAGGCCTTTCGCATTATATTCAGTGAATGAGGTCACGTTATAAATCGAGTGTCTCTGTAAACCCTTCGCCTCCTGTGCGGTTCATGCAAGTTCAGCCGCTGTGGCGAGCATGCATCAAAGTAACAGTTATGAGTCAGTTTATTGTATTTAAATGAGCAGTCAGTGAGGAGAGGGGATGAGCCGAAGCCCACACCAGAGTCCACCAGCAGCCCCGATGGTGTTAAAAGAGAGCTTCCTCTGTGGATATTATCAAAGAGCTTACTCATGTATTTTAAACCCCTTTTTCTGCACCTTAGTTCAATCCTTTGATCCTTTAAGCGCCCCTTTCATTTCTAGTCCTCCCCCCCCAGGGCAGCACTTTATCCTGCAGATCAGAACACGTTCAATTTGTGTTTGCAGGGTAAACTGTCTGTTACAACCCCATCCATGCAGGAACCATTCAGAAAGAACGTTTCCATGACTTACACAGGATCTTCTGGAAAGCTCTGCGGAAGTCTTGGTTGAAGATGGTGTAGATGACCGGGTTGAGCGAGCTGTTACAGTAGCCAATCCAGAAGAAGAACTTGAAGAGCGTGGCGGGGATCTGGCATGGCTCCCGGCAGATCCCGTACAGGCTGTAGGAGAAGAAGAACGGGAACCAGCACACGACGAAAACGCCCATGACGACGGCGAGGACGAAGGTGAAGCGCTTCTCCCGAGCGGCCGACACTTTCTTCCGATTGACGGTGCTCCGGCGCTTGCGGCGAGATGAGAACAGCTCCATTGACTTTGAGCTGGCACGCGACTTCCTGCTGGAGTACTTAGAGGCGGAGCTGCTTTTCCGGCTGGACTTCCTGTCTTTCCTGTCGTCGTGGTGATGCTTGGAGGAGCCAGAACTTTTTTTCGGTTTCTCATCTGATGAGCTGCTGTCGTCATAGTCGTCGTCATGGTCCGTCGGAGGGTGTTTCGGCTGGTTCGGCAAAGGGGATCGAACTGCCGGATCTTGGCAGTGCCCGTTCTCGCGCTCCTGGTCTTTCATGCTTCCACCCCTGTTGGACTTGCATGACCCTCCTCTGCCTTGTTCGCCTTGGTCCATCCCATTCTCCTGCGGCGAGTCCACATCCCTCTTCTTCTCTGACATCGTTCTGGTCCTGGTCTTTGCCACTTGGTAGATCCGAATGTAGACCAGGATCATGATGACACAGGGGGCAAAGAAGGAGCCAATACTGGAGTAGAGGATGTACCAGGTCTCGTCGTTCAGGATGCACTGGGGGCTGGCCTCGTTGCTGCTCCTGTCCATCGATATCAGCGGCGGGAAGGAGATGACTGCCGAGATCAACCACACCACCACGATCATCCCTTTAACTCTTTTGGGGGTTCTCTTTAAGTTGTACTCGACCGCCTGCGTCACTGACCAGTACCTGTCCAAACTGATGGCACACAGGTGAACGATAGAGGAGGTGCAGAACAAAACGTCCAGCGCCAGGTAGATGTCACACCAGATTTTGCCAAAGAACCAGTAGCCCATGAGTTCATTTGCCAGAGAAAAGGGCATGACCAGGGTGGCCACAAGTATGTCCGCACTGGCCAGGGAGACGAGAAACAGATTCTGGGGTGGTTTCAGGGCTCTGCTCGTCAACACTGCGATCACAACCAAGACGTTCCCGACTATTGTGAACAAAATCAGAAAGCTGACAAGTCCAGCCAGACCCCAGATAGCGAGCTGGGTGTACTGGCTCTGAGAGGTGGAATTAGAGGAGATGTTGTCTGCCTCTATCCCGTCCTCCAGGCTGGAGCTATTTAAGAAATCCATTTTGAGTCCTTTTTTCCCCCCCAGTCAAGGTATGACTTTTAAAAATGAAAAATGTGCGTAAATAATGTGTAGAGATATCCCATTCGGACTTCGGCACACATTTCACCACAGAAATCTACAGCAAATGTCATTTCTCCTCTCTCCTCACCTGCGATCTCCCACATCCTGCATGCAAGTCTCTGCTTTGGGTGGAAGAAAAAAAAAAGACAGAGCAAGAGAGACAGGGAGGGAGAGAGAGAGAAAGGAGAGAAAATGTACCATGCAAAGTCTTTTAAGTCCTTATTCCAAAAAGGTGCAGGCTGCCCGGCTGCAGGATTTCTATGGTTAGAGAGCGGACTCCCTCCTCAGCGCGTCCTCTCCCATCCCGACTGTGCCCGCATCTCTCCACCTCCGCCTCCCCGCTGTGTCCTGAGAGAGGTTTGTAACAACCACGTGTCTTCTCTTTTTTTTTTCCCCTCAGAAAAAAAAAAAAAAAACAAGCTCCGCCGCGGAGGAGAGATGGGAGCGATAGTAAAAAGAGATGGAGACGGCGAAATAAGCGAGCTAAACACATCGCACTAACATGTTTCTCATAACTGATCCTCTTGATGGATGTTTCAGCCTGTCAGGGTGTGCTGCTGCTGCTGCTGATGATGATGATGATGCTGTTGGATGGGCGCTTCTTTAATGTGCGTCCTTCTTGTGTTTTTTATCTGCACTGTCGGCGCAGACTGGCTGACAGTCACAAATCGGACAGCTGATCAGTGAGTGTCCCTGCTGATTTGACTTGCGAGGGTCTATTTCTGTATTAAAAGCTGTATTGTAGCAGATACAGTCAACAGGAGATGTTTGGGGAGGTCACACTGCTGTCAAAACGCACAGACTGACAGCGGAGGAGAGCTCTGCCTCTGTCCTGTCCTTTTGTGCGCACACTGGAGGTCAGTATTGTAACAGCCAGCCCCGGAGGACACACACACACACACACACACACACTCACACACATATATATATGAACAACATAGATGTGTAACATTATATCTATACAGCCATCAAGTGAATAAATACTGCACTATGTATTGATTAACATGCTTCCTGTAGGATGAACATATAGAGCCTGTGACCTTGCAGTGGAAACTTTTATCTCTCTCCTGCCATTATTAGCTTGTGTGTTTGTGTTGTGGTAATTGTGCTGATAAGAAGATTACAGGATTACACCGTGCGTTTGTCATGTTCTGATGGAGCTGAGGAGCACTCGGCTTTCGGGGATACCAAAGGCGCTAAATCATCTGAATGGAAAGCAGAGAATGGGGCTTTTATGATACAGTATATGATTAATGCACACCTTAAAGCCATGGCTTCTTCCCCCGGATGGCCTGAATCACAGGCAATAAAAGGCTGAATCTACCATGGTTGCGACATCCATGTTATCTTGTCTGGAGTTAGTGATTCATGTGTTTTCATTTCCCATGAATACACACATGTGCATGCCACACAGTTGTAAGTTGTAAGTCTGCCTTTTTGCTCTCTGCTCCCATGAACCCCCCCAGATCTGGGTGGCACTGCTGCCTGGAGAAAGCCTGTCTCCCCTTTGGCATATAGCTTGGTATTAAGTTCCTGGACCACTGCGTTTATTGACCGCTCTCCTAGCTAAGTACCTGCCATTAATCACGGGGCGCTCAGCCATACTGAATTAAAGAGCAGCCGCAGCCGCAAGAAATGCTCAAGTCCAAATTGATCCTCATCAAGGCCACAAGGTGGAATGAGGAGAGCTCAGGGGGTCGTGGTCCATCTGCCTGGGAAACAGAGGACCGCTCACAATCGCTGACTGGTACCCCCACCCATCCCCAAAAACACCCTGCACCTTCTCATGCTGCCTGTTTAAATTGAACTAAGGCTGGAGTGATGCTGTGGGTCAGTGTGGATGCACTCTAAGCTGATTTTGAACAGACAGGCAAGCCTTATTATGGTCATTAAGTCGTGTCCTGGGGCCACAGCTCTGTCCATATAATTGGGGCACCAGTGAGCGATCTCAGCTATTACTGAGCCCTTTTCTTGTCTCCAACATTGTTCTCTGCTCGGAGGGAATAAGTCAGCTCTTCCTGTACTCCCCAGAAGCCAGCTTCTGGGTGTCAAGGAGACTGTGTTGATTACTTTTATCCCTTTTTAAATCAAGGCTTTGTACTTTTTTGTTCTTTGCAAGCCAGTGACATCCTAAATTATCCTCCTTTTTGTGCTGTTTGGTCCTTTGTTGTTCTGGTTCAGTCACTGTAGTGGTCCTTGCTCCTTGTAACAGAGCAGTTTCTGGTTTGCAGTAATCTGCACTTTTATTTAAGTGCTACACTGCAACGATTGTGGAGCTGAAAATAGAGGAGATGCCCAGAGCTTTCTATCACAGGGGGAAGAGTGAAGCAATATGAGAACAATAAGATTCACCTGATGGAGCTTCAGAAACTTAATAACACCTGATTTGTTCTCACAAAGTAACAGGACCAGCCTTTTGTGGCCACACTGAAATCCAATACAGTGATCCCACTGGTTCTTGCCCTTCTTCACACAATCAGTTCTTCATAATAAGTTGAAGACATGATGCCACAGGCATCTACCTTGTGCTTATGAACTCTTACTCTCTACTTGTATATAGTCTGCTTGAATGAACAACATAAGCACAGACTACTAAGTGAGCCACATGCTAACAAAGGCTTTTCCCCAAAGAAATCTACGCTGTTACAACAGCCACTTCTAATTTTCCTGGCCTCCCTAATGTGCAGTGGTTTCCACATAGGCCCCCCTATAAACAGAGGTATAGTACCAGCTGTTGACAGTGACAAATGACAGTACTACCTTGGCACACAACTATTGAGTGGAGAACAAATAGTTCGGGGGAGCAACATCTAGCCCAGGGGAGTTTCTCTCTCGCTAGCATCACCTCACAGAACAGGGCCTCCTTCTTATCTAGCACCTTTCCTTTCCTTGACAAATTACTTTGTAGGAGAAACAGTAAAATAAGATCAGATTGTTGATTTGGATTTTTTTGGACTGCTTTAATGCATGTTTTCTTGCCTTTATCCAAAATAATCACAATGAAAAATAAAGTTGGTCTTGTCGATCTTTCTTAGCTCTCCATATTTCCCTCTGAAATATGTGACTCAGTAATCTTAGATCTCTCCAGCTGACCCAAACCATTCATGTTCATGTTTGTGTGTGTGAAAAGAGGGGGGGGGGTTCTTTTCCTTCCAGAGATTTGTCAGCACCTCCACAGTGACCTTGGCATACCTGTCCCAGCCAGCTGCATGGGTGTCAAAAAGAGTGCATTTTAAACATAAGAGGTGAGAGATTTGTTGGTTTTTTGGTTTAACTTTGGAAAGAAGGACCTGTGGGTCGCATTTCAGTTGTGCTATAATTGCCTTCTGGGTGAACTTGCAAATGGTTCTTAATGGAAATGTGTGGTGACGTGCACAGACTCAGTGATGATGGCTGAATTCTGTAGGTTACCAACCATGTGAATGTCTCTACATGATTCATTTTCTACCATCATGAAAATCTTCTGATGAGTTCTGAACATGGACTCCTTTAAAGATACAATGAATAGTCAGTTATCTTTTGCTGAGATTACTATGTACTTACTATGTAATACAATGAATCCTATTACCATTGTGTTACATATGAAGTGAATAACTTTGTAATCTCAAGAATGATCTGACCAAAAGTGTTATTTTCTTTACCAAGATATTTTTGTAATTCCCTTTATTTTTCATTTTTAATCCACACTTTTGTTGTCTCTCTATCCACTGTAGTTAATACTGAACTCATTCTGCTCTTTCAAAGCCCAAATAAATCTGTACAAGGCTGCTGAAAATGAAGAGCCATTTTTGGAGAATCACTTTATTGGTAGTTTGGCATACTTTTTTCAAAATATGGCTGATATGCAGCAAAATAAAATACAAGTGAAACAGATGTAGTCTGCGGCAATATAAAGCATAAAGGACCTATTACTTTGAGTATGTTTTGGCACCTCATCATTTTCATCAGCAGTCCAAGTCAAGGTCTTCTGTAGCATGTCATTCAAGGTCAGGTTATTTTCCAGAGAAATACCGGGAACTACAGCTTTAATTAACAAATGTGCTTGTGAACACAAATCAAATAGCTTTCCCAACAATGATTTCCCCAAATAGCTTCTATGAAGCTTTGTCATCCCATAAAACCTTTGTATATCTGCTGTAGCGTAAGTGACTGTCACAAGGCAGAGACACGAATCTTTTGGTTATACATCTCTCCTGCGAAAGGTTGACTGTCCAATTATAAGCATTGCTTTGCTTGAGATGAGTGGCTGTGCACTGTCTGGCCTGACAAAGTCATTATTTTCCATCGGAGGGACAGTTGGGCCAGACTGGTTGATCTGCAGGCGACTTGAGCGTTGAGTACAGCAGGAATGTGTTAAAACCATGACACCCCAGACATAGGCTGACATCAATCAGCTACGTGTTGCATCGTGATCAGCACACCAGATTGACTTACCATTGGTGAAAAATGACCATCTGTGAAGTGTCACTCAGAGAGAGGTCACAGATTGGCCGAGAGAGGACAGAAGAGTAGATATAGCAATCAAATGTGAGGCCAGAGACAGGAATGGATATGAGTAGTCATCATTAGTTCTCTTTTGCCGATGGAATCAACACCTAGAAGTTAAATGCATCATGCGTGCCTGATCATATGCTGAAATAAATCCGGAGATGTTGGACTCATGGCACATTATCCTGTGAGTCAGTACTCCTCAACTACCTAGAAGAAAAACTGGCTAATGTGAACATAAAAATATATCCAAGTCAAGACATTCAGCTGTAAATCACCCGCAGACACCCCCCTCTTAACCAGCACAGAGCCCGGCAGTGCCAAACATGTCAGCGGGTGAGGTAAACCACCCATAATACACCACTTGCCAGTAAACCCAACTAAGACTTTCGTATTACTGTTCCTCTTCCATCTATACCCTGGTCAATAGATCATTTCACAGCCCCCGGTAACCACAAGGCTTTTTTTTTTTCAAGTGCTACAGGTTTCACTGAGATGCCGGGCCCTCTAGCATAATCCCACTACTGATGCCTCTGCTTCCTGAGAGCTCAGGCTTTAAAGCTGAAACCTGTAACAGCCCAGTGAGGCGAGGAAAAGAGCAAACTTTGGGGAGCAGAGTAGGGAGGTATAGAGAGAGAAAGAGAGCGTAAGGAAATACTGTAGAGCAAAGGTGGCAGGGGAGCAGGAGGGGGAGAGAATGGGTTTCCTAGATCCCTCCATCAGATTGCACAGGGTGGTGGGAATGTTTTCTCATCAGTTAATTAGCAGTATTGAAAGGTATTATTCATGCTTTGGGAATCGAGTGGCAAATCATATTCCACTCTCCATCGTACACTTATTCATGTTCTCAAAGCATGGGGGGGTTGTTTGGGGGGGTAAATTACATGTACATTAGTATTCACAGTCTTTGCTCAATACTTTGTTGATGCACCATTGGCAGCAATTACAGCCTCAGCTTTTTTGATTATGATGCCACAAGCTTGGCACACCTATCTTTGGGCAGTTTCACCCATTCCTCTTTGCAGCACCTCTCAAGCTCCATCAGGTTGATTTTCAGATCTCTCCAGAGATGTTCAATCGGATTCAAGTCTGGGCTCTGGCTGGGCCACTCAAAGACATTCACAGAGTTGTCCTGAAGCCACTCCTTTGTTATCTTGGCCTGTGTGCTTAGGTCAAGAGCGCTCTGGAGCAGCTTTTCATCCAGGATGTCTCTGTACATTGCTGCATTCATCCTTCCCTCTATCCTGACTAGTCTCCCAGTTCCTGCCGCTGAAAAACATCCCCACAGCATGATGCTGCCACCACCATGCTTCACTGTAGGGATGGGTATTGGCCTGGTGATGAGCAGTGCCTGGTTTCCTCCAAACATGACGCCTAGCATTAATGCCAAAGAGTTCAATCTTTGTCTCTCAGACCAGAGAATTTTGTTTCTCATGGTCTGAGAGTCCTTCAGGTGCATTTTGGCAAACTCCAGGCGGGCTGCCATGTGCCTTTTACTCAGGAAGTGGCTTCCGTCTGGCCGCTCTACCATACAGGCCTGATTGGTGGATTGCTGCAGAGATGGTTGTCCTTCTGGAAGGTTCTCCTCTCTCTACAGAGGTACGCTGGAGCTCTGACAGAGTGACCATCAGGTTCTTGGTCACCTCCCTGACTAAGGCCCTTTTCCCCTCCGATCGCTCAGTTTAGACGGCCTGGCCAGCTCTAGGAAGAGTCCTGGTGGTTCTGAACTTCTTCCATTTATGGCATGATGGAGGCCACTGTGCTCATTGGAGACCTTCAAAGCAGAAGAAATTATTTCTGTACCCTTCCCCAGATTTGTGCCTCGAGACAATCCTGTCTCTGAGGTCTACTGACAGTTCCTTTGACCTCATGCTTGTTTGTTTGTGCTCTGACATGCACTGTCCACTGTGGGACCTTTATATAGACAGGTGTGTGCCTTTCCAAATCAAGTCCAATCAACTGAATTTACTGACAGGTGGACTCCAATTAAGCTGTAGAAACATCTCAAGGATGATCAGTGGAAACAGGATGCAATTTTGAGCTTCATGGCAAAGGCTGTGAATACTTATGTATTTGTGATTTCTTAGTTTTTTATATTTTAATAAATTTAGCAAAAATCTCAAAAAAAAATTTCACATTGTCATTATGTGGTGTTGTGTGTAGAATTTTGAGGAAGAAAATGAATTTAATCCATTTTGGAATAAGGCTGTAACATAACAAAATGTGGAAAAAGTGAAGTGTTGTGAATATTTTCCAGATGCACTGTAAGTATGCTGCTGATGAGCTGCTTGGGGAGCCATGTTATTTCCCTTCATTAAAGAAGCTTTTCATTTGTGTTAAGCTAAGACCAGATGATTAGAAGTTACCTAATGGCCCCATTATGACATGGGGTAACATAGAGGAAACCTCTGTTGTAGGTGGCAATATTGATTGTTGATGGCACAGTGTGTTGATTATTCTAAAGGTCTAATATCTGATATCTAAAAGATATTTCACAATTTCTCATCCTGTCTTGACTAGTATAAATCCCTCTTTGCTTGCCTCAGTGAAGCATCTTTTGCAAGTGGTCCAAAATGTTGCTGATGAGCTTTTCACCAGGTCCTCCAGAAGGTCTCACATGACTCTGACCTCCACTCTGATCAGGGTTTGTTGGTTGTTTCTTGACCCAGACTTAAAACAAGGAGGCTAGCCTTTTGAGGTGGACACAAAAGCATCTTGATACCCACCTGTTTAGATTTGCCTTTATATAATTTTCTATATACTTCTATTTTAGGTTGTTTTTTTAATGGCATGTTTATTCTTCTTAAGTCTGTATTTATGCCTTTTACCTTATTTCTTAATTGCGAACCCTGCAACAGTCTGCTGTTGAGAGGTTAGCTCTATGATACTACATCACATTTATACAGAATTTAGATTATGTTATCTTGAATGTTGATGGAACAGCTGCAATGTTATTATAGCCCTGATCGATGGAAACTCCATTCACAAAACCAGCATTTTATAAGTTCAGTTAACAGCAAAATCTGTTTTATTTTGGAATCATACCACTGTAGTAAGTGAGTCCTCTACGTTAATGTCAACAAATAATGACACATAACTTGACACGGGCTAGTTCACTTAACATTAGCGTTTTCATCCAAATAATGTAGCTCTGTGGAGGTTGCTGAGCCTCTCAATGACAGACGGACAAACTGCAATTGGCAAAGCTGGCTGAGGACTTTATTGAAAAGCAAGCTCTCCACATGTATCCTGTCAATCATGTTCAGTCTCATGTGTGGTACGTCACTGTTTTGGGCAATGCTGGCACGCAACCACAGAGTGTGAGCAACAGGACTCTGACTGTAGTTGGATAATGGCCACAGATGTCATTGTTAACCAGCAGAACCTTTAAAGTTTAATGAAAGTAAGTGAGAGACAGAGTATTAACAGAGATTGTTGCCACATCCTCTGGCAGACTTGCAAGTCAGAACTCACGTTTGTTCAGTTTCAACCTGCAAAATGAATAATATACACAGTGTAGCATTATTATTCCAGTGATGTAGCATCACCTTGTTTTATACAATATTTCACCATTAGACTATAAGCTGCAGCACTGCTTTTATAGACTGTTTACAATTTATTATCACTCTGCTCATTAAATCTTCCTTATCACGGGATCACGGGGGGGGTCAGGGCAGCGTCTGTGATCTGAAGACAAATGACTGGTTTGTTTTGCAGCCTCTTCCGCCTTTGAAGTAAAAAGTTGTGGCTATTGATGAATGATGAAAACGGGGCGAATGAATGAAGCAGCCATCCTGATTGAACTCCCACTGAGCTCCATTCCTGTCTGTATCTCCGGCAGTTTGTCTTTTGCCGCGATGTAGTAAATATGTTTACGTCTGATGAGGACTGGAGCAATGATTCTGACACATTTTTCACACTGACTTTTGCTGTTGTTTCTCTCATATCTCGCTAGCTGGGCATTGCGGGATGAAACCGTTCTGTCCTGCCTGCCCGTCTCTTTCCTGGACTGCATCTGTATCATTTCTCTTTCCCCCACGTTTTCTATTCACAGCTGAAACTGTAGCATCTTTCAAGCTGTGAGAGTTGGAGATGAGTTGTGTTTCGTGTGTGTGTGTGTGTGTGTGTGTGTGTGTGTGTGTGTGTATGAGCGTGCATGTGTGTGTTTTTTGCCGTGTATACATTTTTCTCTGCTAACCTTGCCTTTATCTCTGGCTCACAGGAAACATGCTTTATTCAATAAAGAATCAAAGCAGTTCAATCATCTTTAAGTTTGGAAAATACTTGGTATCTGCAGACTGTCAGCTTCTAAGCCCTTTTAAGTTTGTGCCGTGGACAGGCTGTGACAGTGCCGGCTGATTTGAATACTGACTTTGCCTTTGTGGTGTCATTGTGGTTTTTCAGCTGGAACGGTGACATCTCAGCCTCTCTGCCCGATCATGCCTACTGCCCTGTGAATAATGGATGGTGTGTGTATACGTGTATGTGCATGTGTGTGTGTGCAAAAATTTGCATTGTGCGGCTAAATGATACCACAGAATGAGAGAGACAAGTGTTAAACGGCTTGTGTCAAAGCAGATTCCCGTTGGTTTCATCTTTTTTACTGAGTATTCCTCTCCTATCACCTTCAACGTTATGTTTTCACATGTTTGGACTCCATTATGCGCTTGTGAGTGTGTGTTTGAGAATGTGTGGATCCTGTCCATGCTTAGTTTGGTCTGAGTGGATTCAATTATGCTGAGCTGAGGAGGAAAATTGGGAGGTTTAGACAAACCAGATTGTACTGATTAGACTCTACTGGGCTGAATATAATGAGATAGCGCTGCAGTAGACATTGATGTATTTAAAGGGAAATTTATTTTTTTATACACAACCTGGATTCGTTAAAAAATGATTTTTAAAATAACCACAGTGGTTATGAAGAAACATTCAGTACAAGTTTGAAAGTGAGGTTAATGGCGTATAATGTCAAGTCCCAATCCTCTTAGCGTTTTGCAGTGTTTTTCATTTAATAATGTCCCATGCGGGAGATCTAATGTTTCCCTTTGCTCTCATCTGAAATTGTGATTTGTTATCATGTTCAGTCATTTAAACAATTCACCAGCTCATGTTTGTTCCTGTGAGTGGTGACTAGCTGGGGATTTCATTTTATCATTTAGACTGGCAGTGGATGTTTGTGTGAATACAAGAGCAAAATGAGCCATTAATTATTTTGATCTTGTTGAAAAGAAGAAAATTTAGTTTTGGTTAATGTTTTCTAAATTGACTAAATTTTCTGCCAAATCCTTTCAGAATAATGTTGCCCTCCTGTTGATATCTGTGATAATGTTTTTATGGATCAGAAGTCTCACACAATATGCTAAAGACATAACAGCGGAATTTCAGCAGTCTTTCTCAGGGGGGATGTCTTCTGGCTCTGTTGGTCCTCCAATGTGGTTACAGCTCATAAAAACGACATATACTGTAATTTGAAACATCTTTGGCTCAAATAGGAACTTTTATTATATTCTCCTAAGGGGAAAGTCTGCCTGGGGCTATAACTTGGGCTTGGCCCACAGTTCTAGTTTCACAATGGTCACTCACTATTAGGAGCACATCACCATGGCAACAGATGCAAGCTTACAGGAAAAATTAACAAAGTAACAAAAATACCCATAAACTTCCATGTATCTGTCCCAATATGTGTGTGTGTGTTTTAATTTTGCCTTGAGTTCACCAGGGTCACTATTCCGTGAACCATCAATGCAAGATCCATTTTATAAGCGATCTTTCACTATAATGTACTGGGTTTATTCACATGTAAATAGATGCGTGGGTGGACAGAGCCAGTCGACAATCAAAATTCATGACCTGATAGGCAAGATCAGTGTTGTTCGGCTCTCTGTAGCCAGCAGTTATGCAGATGCTCTGACCCTGTGCTAATCTTTCTTCTCAAACTGTACCAGAGCGTAAAAAAAGACCTTGAGGTGATCTCTCCACACAGGATGAAAAATGGACACACAAACTCTTCCTACAGTCGACTTCCTCGTGGAGCTGAGGAAGCGGTCGCAGCCTGCTGCTGCTGATGCTGAAGATTCAATTACATTTGCACATAATGAAATGAAGATTATACAAAACCATACTCATCCATACTCAATCACATACACCCACCCATCCACTCACCCTCGTACACAGAGAGTTCACTCATTTTTACTCCTTGTACATTTATCCTGATTTCAGCAGCAGCCAGATAATTCAGCCTCTTCAGTACACACAAACGGCTGCACACACCCATAAAAACAGCAGTGGACCCCTGCCCACTGTCAACGCTTACTGAGAGCTGACTGACTGCTGTCAGTTAGAAATATAAATGGGCTATAACTGATCAAACAGCTTTGGAAAAAAGCCCCCCAGTTCTCTAATCACATGCATTACACAGCCCATAGAGCCGAGCTGCAGTTAGCCAGATATAAAGCCATAATTAGGAAGGTTATTTGCCTGTTGAGTACTGGTATTGATCTTAGTGTGAATATAACGGCTTTTATAAAGTATGTGGCATTACTTATGCTGACAGTGTTTTCCTCTTTGACTGCAGCATGTGTATGTGTGTGAGAGAGAGACAGAGAGAGAGAGACAGTTGGAGAAGTGTGGCTTTTTAATGAGCCTTGTGTTCAGGGCCATTAAAGCACGGACCAGATGCGACTCCTTGTAAAGTGAAGTGCAGCACTATCTGTGAATCAGCTAAATGTGTGAATACAGAGGTTCAGTATGGTTTTAATTCTCTGCTAAGTCCATTAGCTGACAGTTCTTATTCCTATGTTTATTCAGGTAAATTCACTGAATCTCTGCATGTCATCATATCAAACAAGGCCTTTGAATGCAGGTTGCAAATGGTTGACAGCTGGACTCTTTATATCAAAGACATTCCACCTGGCTTATTTGTCTTATTATTAGTACATCTACTGTAGTTATTAGACAGCAGCTGTCATCTACATCAGCTTGAGCAGATTTATTTTAAAGGTGCCCTGTAGGTTTCTCTTGTAGGCAAACATTCAGTGTTTCTCACCAAAATGTACTGTGTGTATCCTCGAGGTCTAATGGCAACATGAGTCTATAGGGCCACATTACTCTTCCTAAATGTCAGAGAGAGCTGAAGTACCAGTCTCTTTTTCGAATAACTTGATTGTGAAGGCTGTGCGCCTTTAAATTCACTCCTGGATTGAAGATGAAGACAATGGAAAAGGGAAAATAACCCTTTTACACACAGACACTTAAACATATGGGTAACAGCATAAACACGCAAACAGGCCCATACTTTAGATATGAGCATTGTTTGC
The DNA here is from genome assembly GCA_023238725.1 of Scortum barcoo. Lineage (NCBI taxonomy): Eukaryota > Metazoa > Chordata > Actinopteri > Centrarchiformes > Terapontidae > Scortum > Scortum barcoo. Next base: position 6,177,401 of record CM041553.1, read on the forward strand.
TAGGTCATTGCTTCTTTGATCTCTAATGGTGTATAAATTGTCCATCTGCTGCATCATAAACCCTGTGAGTTCTTTGAACTCTTCCACTGTGGATGTCCATGTTGTCAGTGCTGCCTTCGTCACTCTCTTTCTCTTTTTCACATTCACTACACCATTCTCTCTTTTTGTCTCTCTCATTCACTCACAGTCACACACTGATGGCCATCCTTTCTCTCTCCGTCAAACACACACACACCCACATCAGGCTGAAAGTGGAGAGATCATTGTTATGCTGCTAATGCGAGGGTGTGTTTGTGGCTGTGGTGCATTCATCCCCAGTAATCGGAATCTAAAATCCCAGACTGAGCGTTTTCTGCTCACCCAGATCCTGTATCACCAACCAATTGCAGCCCCATGCATCTTTGTGTGTGCGTGTGCAGGTGTGTGTGTGCACTTGCATGGTTCAGGACATGTCTGTCTGTGTGCTGTGTTGGTATTGTCCTGTTTGTCTGGCAGACAGGTATATGAAAGCTCAGTTTTATGGCCTTGTCACATCAAATGACTGTGTTTTCTTTTACCGGTCTCCTGCACACCCTGTTGTTATAAAACAGCTTTACAATCATATATCATACATCTAAATAGTCCAAAATTCTCAAGAGATAAACCAATTACCATATCCAAACAACTTACATGTATAATTAATTAATTTATTTACAAAATAAATGTATGCATGCAGCATAAAAATGACATTAATGGAAGACAGCTGAGTAACACCATAATAAAAATAGTGCAAACGCCACAACCTTCAGGATGTTTGCTGTCTGTGTGTGTTTGTGTCTCTCCTCTGACTCTGTCTTTCGGTTGCACCACATATGTGTAATAATAACTAGCCATTTAACAATTACTATTGTATCTCTTTTACTAGGTGGTATTGTGTGTGTGTGTGTGTGTGCCAGTTAATCCTCTCTGTTTGTGAGGATAGTGACCACGGGAGGATTGTTTCCACAGCAGGTGGGTTGGAAAATCATAGTTTGTTTCCAATCCTGAATGCATTATTGCCTTTTGGTCTTTAGCTAAGGACATATTGTGTTGCTAATGGCAACAGACAAACAAACAGACAGAACCTCAGAAAGATAAATCCCTCACATCATGCAATTCAATGAATCTGTGTGTATACAGAATGCAGTGTGCATGTGCAGCTGGATATAATTAGGGTTTGGAAACAATGGAAGACATATAGATTTTACTATTCCAAGTTTTTACATAGTAACATACAGTGTATGCACCTTTCTGTACTGTTTGTGTATTGTTTGTAATTTGCAGCATTATAAACAGGCTCCTGCACTTTCATTCATGTGATGTGATCTTTACTGGTACTTTACTATGAGTAATGATGCATGTAGGTTTTATTTTATTATGTGTGTATCAGATTGCACTCAAGACCACATTCCCCTTTTTCCATTTTCCATGGCACTTGCAAAAAATTGCAAGTCACAAATTTGATATAGTAATAGATCCAGTTCCTCTAAGGAAATACTTAAAACCCCAGTGAAGTGCAGTGTCTTGGTTCAGTGGCATAGTCAAGCTAAGAAATGTATAAAGAAATGGTATCATTTCAGAAATCTGGTGTGCTGCTGTATCTCGGATCACTAGAGGGCAACAGGGTAAAATTTAGATGCGGACCCCTGTTGACCCACTGGCTGCTCTCTCACTTTTTGAATTATCTTTGTATCGTGTCTAAACATAGTAGAGTGCAAGTGGCAGCTTCATTATACCAATAAACCAACCAGCGCTCCTGCTGCTAGAACTCTACCACAATACAGGTTTACTACATCTGTTTGTTTGTGGTCATTTCATTAAACGCCACTTCATTGCAGAATATACACCATATTAGCAACATATGAAAAGAAAAATAAAAAGTAGGGAAAAAACAGTTTGTATAATTACACAGATTGTACAAAAATATTGCACAAAATATTAAGACAATTAAAGACAACAATTAAATCACACCACAGTGAAACTGAGGTGCTTTTAAGGCCCTTGAGGATCCTGGGGTTGTCACTAGCCCAGTTTTTCCCAGCATGTAATCCAACCTTGCGTTTTCTTCAGGAAGAATTTGAAAAGTTTCTGTATGAAGTAAAGCAGCTATGAACACATAACTTTGAGCACAATACATCAGTCTACAAAGAGGAAGAAAATAGAAATATTCTTAAACACTATTGAGCTCAACAGTGAGCATGGCATTGTGGGTATCAAGGGAGGGGGGTTCATAAATAAAGTCTTTACACTGCACTACCACCTCTGTCTCAGATGTGATTGTGACCTAAAAAAATGTCCCTATTAAATTATTCGCATTCCATCAACAGGTATGATCTACAAGCATGTGTGTGTGTGTGTGTGTGTGTGTGTGGCACACACACACACACACACACACACACACACTAATGGACTATTATATACATATATATACACTGATGGACTATATACATATACCACCATGTACCACCCCTGCTCACCACATTGTCCGTCTGTATCTGTCCCACAGTATGCATGTATGTGGCATAGAATCATAGGCTTTCTTGTTGTCTCCAGGCAGTGCACAGATTGGTCTGTCTGGTCTTGCAGTCTTTAGCGACTGCTCCGTCCACCAGTAGCTGGTGCTTTGCACCTCTGGTGTCCTTACTGATTCCTTTCTGTGCTCCATTCATGTGTGATCATGTATGTATCTTAGCTGCTATGATGCCTGACAGGAGCTTCCATGTTGTGCTGAGGAACGTTATCGGCCGGTAGTTGGCATTTGTGGAGAGCAGTCAGCTTCTTTTGCCAGTATGTGTGGATCATATCAGGTCCTGGTGTTGTCCAGCTCTTCATACTTCAGACTTTTTCTTGGACGTCTGCCACTGTGATAGTTACTGGTTCTAGCTCAGGGAGGCTGCTGTGGTCTGCCCTCAGATCTACCAGCCACTGGGCATTGATGTAGTGTAATGCCTCTTTCTCCAATATGCTCTTCCAGTATTGTTAAGTCTCCAGCCTCATTGCATTATCCTGCCACTGAGAGTGCACTTTGGATGGTTCAATGGAGAAATTTCTGGTGTACCTCTTTAGGCGGGTTGCCAGGGCTGTGAGCCTTTGCTTGGCAATCTCAAGGGTCTCAAGTATGGACAGCTTGTTGTATCTCTTAGGTACCTTCTTTATCACACTTTTCTGAAGTTTTGACAGCTGGCTAACCTCTCTCCGTGTTGCCTTAATCTAGGCCTCTAGCCTCATTTTCATTGCATGAATTTCCTCCTTATGGCTGGTGTTCAGCCAGGTGCCTCAAGGACCACTGATGAGTTAGTGTCTGTAGTGTACCAATTTGCCTTTGCCTCTAGCCTCCTTTTCCATGCAGGAATTTGCTCCTTCAGTTTCCCTATCTTAGAGCCTCATACAGTACTGATGCTGTACAGTATATCAACTTGTTGGGGTCAGTGATGGTTTCAGTAGGGATTGTCTGTTGTCCAAGTAAGGTTTAAGAGGGTACTTCACTTATTCTTGGTAACTGGCGATAGGGGTTCCATGAGCTTATTTCTCAGGTCAGCTTGTGTCAAGCCTCTCTGCATAATTCGGGCTTGTTCATCATCTTGTTGCTACTGGGGCTTTGTACCCAATCTCGGCTGGGGATGATGAGATATCCCTGACCTGTCGTCCTGGTTCCCTCTTAGCATCTGTTTACCTAGTTGTGAAAGCAGTTGCGGTTTGTGGATGTTGGAACACTGAGGTACTAGCTGAGCACATTGAATTGGTTATCGGCCAATAGTTGGATGGATTGCCTTCTGTGGATCCCTCAGGACTGTCCTTCAGTTAACCACCCACGGTACCTCAGTACCACTGATGCTGTCAATGCTATCAGTTTGTTGGTGTCAGTGATGCTTTCAGTAGGAAACTGCATTCACATTTTTGTTTTGCATCTTATTTCTCAGGTCAGCTTGTGTTAAGCCTCACATCTCTGTATTATGCAGGTTTGTTGTTTCTGGGGCTTGGTACCCAATCTTGTGTGGGGATGATGAGATATCCCCCTGACCTGTCGTCCTGGCTCCCCCTTGCTGTAGCATCTGTGTTGTACCTCTCCATTTTCTAGTTGTGAAAGCAGTTTATGGATGTACTGTAGCTGTTGAGCTGAGCTACTACACACTGTACACAGATTCTAACAATCCATGTCTACCTCTTTGTAGCACATTTCTCATCAGGTTGTTCCTCAACTGTCAAACCATCTTGTATCACACATCATTATGAAGTAAGCAGGAATGGATGTTATGTGAGCGTTAAGGGCCTTGCTCAAGGGCCGATACCGGTTATGACCCAGCTGGGATTCGAGCCTCTGCCGTCCGCACCAAGGTCAGAGATCTTACCAGCCGCATCAAATATATAGACATATATACATATTTATGTTTTCATTTAGTATAAACGGACAATATTCATTGTGTATACATTGATGGACCATATACATGCACTAATGGACCATATAGAATATACACTAATAAATACAATAGATAAACACACTAATAGACCATAGACTGTATATATAAAATAATCTTTATGTCTAAGCTCCTGACACTACTGGACCACATACCAGAGGGAAATATTCTTCAATCAATTCTAATTTTTCAAATCAATTCATAATTTGATAATCAACATCTAAACAAAATGTTTCTAAGGAAATAAACCCTTCAAACTGTCAATTCACACTGTGTTAGAATATAAAGGGTTAAATGAAAATACACCATCTTCAACCTATCAGTATTTTGCCGCCTCTGCAGTTGCTAGGAGGGAAATACCTGCCTTCCGCTCTGTGATTGGTGGTTTTGTTTCAAATTTACAGAGAGCCTGGCAATAGTAATTCAATGACAGACTAATTTTAAGTGACAGTAAAATTGTCCAATCATATCGTCCCTCCAATTGGGCAGGCTTTATTATCGCTAACTTTATGCCATGACGTATTCGCCCGCCAATCCAATCACAAGCTGGCAAAAAAAAACAAACAAACAAACAAAAAAAACGCCGGTACACCAGCTAGCTAACCTGTTGAGTTATGATGGAAGTCACCATTCTAAAAAATGGAATGGAAAGTTTGGGTTAATCAACAAAAGAAGACACCAGAGCTTAATTTGGTGCAGAAAAGCGAGACTTTGAGAGGCATTTCAGCTCCTGCAATCACACTTGACCATCAAAGGTGAGTTATTTAATTAAACATTAAGCTTTTTTTATAGCGGTAAATGTTACCCGGTGGTGGTTATCGGTATAGAATAGTCTTTACTATTTTACAAGAAGGAGTGCAACACAATACAATTTTGGGAAAAGTAAAAAACTTGGGGACTTAAATATTTTATTAAGACATAGTAATGTAAATGTGAAAAAATTTTTTACCTGTTAGAGGTTCAACTGTTAAAACTGATCGGCCACCATGTTGACTGATTTGTTTTGTTTTTGTTTAGCTCGGTAATTCTGTATAATAACGTTTCCCCTAATAAACTGTAACATAGCATAGACATATAGGCCTCTGTGCCAGTCTCACAATATTATTTGTTAAGAATATTGCTTGTTTGTGGTGGTGGGTCCCAAAGAGACGTGATCCCTGTTTGCTGTCCGTGGTTCTGTGGTGCTGTCACGATGTGTGCAGCTTATATGAAAATGAGTTGGTTTGTGTGGTAGGAGGGGGCCGTCATGTGTTTTGTACTGTACCCGGCCACGTTTTCACTGAAGCACACACAGCTTGCCAACGTGTGATAAAGTGAGTGTTTGTAAGGAGGCTTTGCCTTTTGCATAAGAAATGATAAGTGTTTTATTTATTTATTTATTTACTGTGGTAGAATTGTCATGTTCAAATTTGTAGTAGGCCGACTATAAGAGGGGACACAATACACTAGGCTGACCTCTTTCCCTGACGAGGGAGGTGACCCACTGTTCACTACTGATATATAGTAATATAATTATAAATATACAATACTTTTTTACCATGTACCCAAGATATATTGAGCATCTTAGGCATAGACATTTCGTTCAGGATGAAAACCATTTAAAAAAACTCATTGCAGGAACATTTACTATTTCTTTTGGAGGATACAGTAAAGTGTGGATCCATTTCAGCACCGCAGTTTGGTCTTTACTTACCTGGACGAGACTAAACCAATAACTTAGAGTGGACTAAAAACTGGCAAGAGTATTGGGAAAAAACAGAAATTTTAATCTGATGATGGTTTTAGATGATAAGATAAAAAGGATCTCCCAAAGTCATAATTGTCCATCCTGAAGGGAACACAAACATCTAAACCAAGTTCATGGCAATCTAGCCAACAGTCATAGCCATTTCACTCAAAATATTAACAACATGGTAGTGCTAGAGGAAAAGTTAGGGGATCCCCAAAGTCTGTAGGATTAATCCTCTGGGAACATTGCATGGCTATAAAAAATATCATGGCATTCAGTCCAGTTGTTCTTGAAATATTTCAGTCCGGACCAAAGTGGTGGAATAACTGTCCAACAGACGTTGCTGTGCAACTCGCAGGGTAAAAGCAGCTAAATTATCTTTGTTTCCAGTGTCCTTCACCCTGCCTTGTTTACTTCCACTTCAGTCAGTCATCTCATTAATGACTTTACAGAAAAACCTGTGGAGCTTGTCTGGACTCGTATCCAGCTGGGTTTTTACATGCAGGTTCAAGGAGCAATAATAATAGCACCAATAAGAGCAAGAAAGTGAGGATCCAGAAGAGAGAAAGCAAGAGGTGCACATACCCATGCTTCAGAACACAACATGTCTTGGAGCAATGTTGCATAATAATATGTTGTGTCCACTGAGACTATTGCCGTTGGAAAAAATTGATATCTTATTCTCCCCGAATGACTGCTGAATGTCAGTACAGACTGTTGCAGCAAGAAAGAAGTCCTTGCTCTTTAGGTCTGACACCAAATCCTGACATTTACTCTTCTTGTTTTATGCTCTCAAACTTTCTTTCCCTATTAAATCCTTTTGTTTATGGCTACAGTTGTAATGGAGTGACCTATTTTATCCTCTGGCAACATTATTTAAATACCTCCCTGACCTTCATACTGCAGATTACCATGTGTGCTGGAAATATGGCGACACTGACTTTAGATCATCTACTGCGCATTTTGGCCATTGTAAGAAAAGTGCACAGTGCAACAAAAACGTCACTAAAAGCTGCCTTGTCACAGTTTTCTAGTGGAGATTTTCCATTAGCAATTATTAATAATTCCTGCAGACCGTAAAGAAAATCCCCCGAGAGGCTATCTGGAACTGAATCTGTTTGAGCTGGCTACACTGACGGCTCTGTTGTTGTACATGGAGTACTGTCAGATTGTGCCTCTCATTCCTGGCTCCCATGGAGAAGCTCTGAGAGTGACATGGAACATTAACACCTCCGTCGCAGTGGTGTTCCCACACATCGCTCAGCAGTGTGAAACCAGATGGATAGCTTTTCATTGGGAGAGCACTGCGCCGTCGCTGTTTTTCGCTCCTGCACCCCATGAGCGGTAGATATTATCCAACCTCGCAGGTGAAGAGCGTACTGAGGAAAATAACAGTAAATGTGCTACTCTTCTCTGAACCATTTGCATTAAGAAACCCTCACTGGTGTGTGCTTGTGCGTGTATGTGTGTGTGACACTCAAGGGTGTATTACTGCTAAGTGTTTGTGAGACAATCATTGTAAATGTGTGGCGTGGAAAAGATTATGAAGCGACACTTGGGAAGTATTGATTAGCTGAACGGGCTTCTCCCTCCTCCTATCCCATCCTGGTTCGGTCGTCTGCTTCCACTGCTCTTTTATCAATTTCTGTTACAAATGGAGGGACTGGACTTTACCCTCTGTAGCACAGTACATCTTCCTATGACCTGCCAATAATCCTCCCGTCTGAAATATGTTTATAGGGGCAGAAGAGAATCACAACATTTATCAAACTGCCTTCGCAATCTGGGGATTGTAACTCCCTGGTAGCTTGTAACTGCCCAAAACAATCAGTCAAATTTTCATGTAACTATCTTATTTTTACTTTTTTGATGAACTGATTAAAAGTTTCATCCATAAAATATCTTCTTGTAGCAAACCATTGCAGTGATACGCATACACCAAATTTCTTCTCATGCAATATTTAACTCCCATCAGAGAGCTTATTCAAGACAGAGAACATCCATCCATCCATTTTCATCCGCTTGGTCCGGGACCGGGTCGCGGAGGCAGCAGTCTGAGCAGAGATGCCCAGACCTCCCTCACCCCAGACACTTCCTCCAGCTCTTCCGGGGGGATCCCGAGGCGTTCCCAGGCCAGCGTCGAGAGACATAGTCTCTCCAGCGTGTCCTGGGTCTTCCCCGAGGCCTCCTCCCGGTGGGACACGCCTGGAACACCTCCCTAGGGAGGCGTCCAGGGGGCATCCGAAATAGATGCCCAAGCCACCTCAGCTGACTCCTCTCGATGCGAAGGAGCAGCGGCTCTACTCCGAAGCTCCTCCCGAATGACCGAGCTTCTCACCCTATCTCTAAGGGAGCGCCCAGCCCCCTGCGGAGGAAACTCATTTCGGCCGCTTGTATCCGCATGATCTTGTCCTTTCGGTCATTACCCAAAGTTCATGACCATAGGTGAGGTGGGAACGTGGTAGATTGACCGGTAAATGGCCGAGAGCTTCGCCTTTCGACTCAGCTCCTTCTTCACCACGACGGTCCAGTACACCGACCGCATAACTGCGGACGCTGCACCAATCCGCCTGTCAATCTCACGCTCCATCTTTCCCTCACTCGTGAACAAGACCCCGAGATACTTGAACTCCTCCACTTGAGGCAGGACCTCTCCACTCACCCGGAGAGGGCACACCACCCTTTTCCGGTCGAGTACCATGGCCTCGGATTTGGAGGTGCTGATTCCTCATCCCAGCCGCTTCACACTCGGCTGCAAACCACTCCAGCACATGCTGAAGGTCCTGGCTTGAATGAAGCCAACAGGACAACATCATCTGCAAAAAGCAGAGATGAAATCCTGTGGTTCCCAAACCTGGACTCCCTCCGGCCCCTGGCTACGCCTAGAAATCCTGTCCATAAAGATTATGAACAGGACCGGTGACAAAGGGCAGCCCTGCCGGAGTCCAACATGTACTGGGAACAGGTCTGACTTACTGCCGGCAATGCACCGAACCAAGCTCCTGCTCCGGTCGTACAGAGACCGAACAGCCCTTAGCAAAGGCCCCCGGACCCCATACTCGCGGAGCACTCCCCACAGAATACCACGAGGGACACAAAAAACTTAAATATTATCAACAACTTAACAACAGCCACACGTACGTCTTTGATCAACCACACAGCGTATGTTTGCCTACGTGCGGTATGTTTCAGCCTTTCGTGTGTGGACGAATTAATTACCCCACAGGACTTTTCCTATTCATCTCTCTGGCCTTGCTTTTTAGCCCTGCATGCCTTTTTGTTTTTCCTCTCCACAGTCTCACACAGACTTCCTCACAAGGCAATCACAACAAAAGACCAAATAATCATGTAGCACCTCAGACTTGATTCAGCCTTGTGTTTCCTGAACTGTCCGCCCAGCGACTGGGTGCAGGGAGAAGCCTCACACTGTCGCTGATGAAGCTGCTCGTCTGCTTTTCTGGCCGCTCAGACTGATACCAGAGCAATTACCGAAAGCAGCGTAGTAACAACACACCTCTGTTATGAGCATTTTTGGAAATGTTTTGCTAAAATGTGAGTGGGAGGGAACTGGAGTGTCCTGGAATCACAGTGGGCAGGCAGCTTTGTGCCAGCACAGAGCACATGCTGGAAAATGAGGTCTGAAAGCCAGAACTTGCAGCACCTTGTCAAGAATTTATTGAGTCACTTGTATTGATCAACAACCCTATCAACCCCCTCCCACATGATGTATGATGTTAATTACTGCACCTGTACAAGCTCTGTGTTAGTGGGTCACTTCTTAACTTGCATGCTCATGTTACCCCTACATGATTTTGTTTTTGGAAGGCAGTACATCCAAAAACCTGGCTGGCAGATATTCCTCTTTGTTTTCCTCTGTCTGAAATGAAAATCTCCTAAATCCTTCAAACAAATTTGCTTGTATAAAATTTAATTCAGCTGTATTGCACTTTACATGTCTGTATGTCTGGCTCTACTTTTGGGTCACTCAGTGTACTACTGTACTCATACATTCCTCAACAAATGATTCATTATATCCAAGGGCCTGAATCTACAGTATAGAGGGAAGAAGAGCACGATATCAAGTGAGTGGCTCATTGTAACAAGTATGTTTTAACATGATAAAGGTCATTTGCAGTTACTTTTCTCATGAATTCTTTAAGATGCAGTGATGAGAAGAAAATAACTGCGGATGTGCACTTGTGTGCGATTTCACATCTGCTCCCGAATGCACAAACGTGTGCACACACTGTGATGGATGAAAGCAGTCTCCCCAGTGGCCAAAGACAGTTCATGCAAACAGACGGGTGTAATCAGTAGTTAAAGGTCGTGTTAATTATATAGACAGCCTTCTTCAGCACACCCACTCTCACACATTTAAATAAATGTGTGTAGAGGAGACACGTATATAGACATAGTCTCACTCCACTTGCAAACACAGAAACGGTATCATGAAGACTGATGTTCTGCAGTGTTTGAGCTGCATGATGAGTGCTTGAGCCATAGTGTCATCTCTTACTTCATTCAATGAGTCGTTGTGTTTCTCATACTGCCATATGTTTACAAGCTAACTGAGTGGCTGTAGGGATGTCAATGGACAATACAAGCAGCCTGAGATGATACTAGCATGCTAATTTACATGTTAGTATCAGTATTAGCAAGGTATTGGTTTCTTTGATCTCTCTATTGGTTGATCTAGTTCTCCTACATGCCAGTTGCCCCAAATGTCTCATGATTTCTGTCACTTGCTTCTTCGTCACTCCAGTTTAAGGGAAGAGATGCGAATGGAGTAAAGTCATGTTTTGGGAAATGAGGCATCCGTCCCTCAGGAGGTACATCCCAAGTAGCATTGGTTACTGATGACAACTGTACAGCTGGATCAAAAGTCAGTCTTGACACAGTTTTGTGGTACCTCAGTGCCCTGTGATTTTTCATTTAAGGGTAGATTCACTTCACGGAAATGTCTGCCATGAAACAAATCTCACAAGCGTGAACGAAATATGCATACGAAAAAATAAAATCATTTACACCAAAACTTGAAAGATGCCAGATTAATTTGAGGGCACACAGTTACACCACCCTCAACCAGTTTTTAAATGCACTTCACCATAACCCCTAAAGATCAAATACAAACTTTAAATGACCAAATCAACCCCACGCAGGCGTTAAACGTGGCGGTACACTCTAGTTTTCTTTTTCTATCACTTAAAGTGGAATCCTTCAAAATAAGGGATTTGCATATTTAGTTTTCTGTGAACAGTGTGAGAATTGGTCTGTCTCTGATTCTGCACGTGCGACAATGTGGTGCCATACTCGTGGGCGTGTGCTTGGCTGCGTGTTGGTCTTGATGCGTTAATGTGAATAGGAGCTCCGTATCAGCAGAGCTGTGAATTCCCTCTCCTTTGCGGGCCTGTTTTCATGTTGTTTTTCCCAGAAGGAAATGCAATATTGCCAGTGCCTCGGGCTACAGGGCTTCTAATGTAGTTACTATTGTCTTTTCTCCAATATCCACCCACATCTCTCTATCTCTCCATCTCATTCTGTCCTGGTTCATTCTTGTCTCCCAGGCTTCTCTCTCCTCTTTACACGATTAAACACTCAAAGCCGCAGACATCACTTTATTTTACTTTCCCACCCTCTGTGTTTTTTTCCTGGCTTCCCCCCTCTGTCTCTCCAAATCCTATTTTACTTTCTATATTGGGTCAGGCCACTTTCAGAGAAATGTGTCTTGTTCTCTTCATTTGTAGAAATACAGTAAGTGTGTGAGAGCATCCCGACTACTGATTTAACATTTGTGCAGTTGATACATAGTTGTTTTTTATTCACACAAAGTTCAGGCTGCTAAGCAGAGAATAAGAGCAAAGGCGAGGGCAGAGAAAGTGAAATGAAAGGAAATTAGGGGGGAAAAGGAGGATAGAGGTTGTTTTTTAAGTGATGAGGCAGATGCAGGAGAGGAGAGGTGACAGACAGAGAGCTGGTTAGAGCGCATTATTATAACACTGGCATCAGACTACCACCCTCCCCTCGCTGCCCCTGTCAGTCACAGAGTAGTCCATTAACCGCCACCGCTCAGTCTCTCATAGCATACACACATGCATGGCCATCCCTGTCCACTCCATCGCTGTCAGACACACACATGCGCACACACTCATAAATCACAGGGTTAACCATGCTCTAGCAGAAACACTGGATCAGGATGAGCTGCTTCCTCGCTCCGCCTGCATCCTGATTTGTGCATTTATGGCCTGAGCTCACCTGAGTGGCTCACACACTCATACACACACGCACAGATGTACACCTCAGCGGCTGTCAGCATTACCAAATATGTCCCTCTGGTCCTGCAGTATGGACCACCGGAGCGAGTGATAAGCCGGGATGAGAGAAGACAAGACTGAATGCAAGGAAAAGGGCAAAGCAGAGAGGACGGGGTTTGGCATATTTTAGTCCTTCCTTTTCCACCAGTTGTTATCAATGGCCATAGACCACCAGAGCATATGATAGAGGGAGGGCAATGGATGGAAAGCGAGGGAGAAAAAGCGGGATTGACTGAAAGGCAAAGAGTCATCGGAAAGAGAAAGGGGATCCATGAAGAGGTCCAGGAAGAGAGACACCAGTGCGAGTGAATTAGTTCAAATGAAGGGATGACAAGAAAGGCAGGGGATTGCTGAGAGACAGAGGGATCATCCTTCTCCCAGTATTAGCCTGTGGTACTTTGGGGAAATGGAGTGGTGGGAGAAGGACAGTGGAATAGAGTGACAGAGAAAAATGGTCCTCTTGAGCTCTGTAGGTGGAGATGGACCAGCAAACCAAGTTATGTTGGGAAATAAACGGGGAATTTAGGCAAAAAGAACTGAGAGGCATATAGGATGGATGAGGAATGGATTGAAACGCTTATCCCACGCCTCTATCTATGAGAGAGAGTAATGGAGTGAAGGACAGAGAAGATAGATGAAAAGTGGCAGGGTTAAGTATCTCAGGGTGTGTGTGCATGAACTATTTAAAAGCCCTCTTCTCGAGGCGACTTATCCAAGGTGTTGCCTGTTATCGTGGAGCAAGTGCAGCCTCGGGCGCTGTCTGTGGTGCTGAATCAGGGGCAGTATGGCGCATGCAATATGAGTGAAATACTCCATCTGCTTTCACTGTCCGAGACAGAAAAGATAGCCGAATAGTTCAAATCGGCACTTCAATGCCAACGTTCAGCACCAGCGTGGGAGGCAGTCTGCCCTCTATGTAGTGAGACAGAAAGTAAGGGTGTTGACGTCGGAGTGGTGCATGGGTGTGAAACTCATGCAAGAGAGCATGTCCCTCACGCATCTGCAATTAATTCTTTTATTACCTGTGGCCTGATAATACCATACCTAAACCATAATTTATTTGACATAACCACGATCTATCCCTGACCATAATCTGTAGTTTCAGTTGTTCAAAAGCTCAAAACGTTGTCATTGAATCATCATAGAATCATTCAATATGAAAACATTCTTGTCTGATGGATGGAAAGGGTCTGAATCATATGCTATGGCTTTCATAGTCACTCCGATGAACAACCGGACAATGACGTGTGTCAGCAAAATACCAAATGAATAATGGAGTAATAGTGTTCATACTGTCAGCAGAAGTCCAGAGATTTGTAGAGACCAAATGCTTTTCTAGGACACTGATTTTTTTCTTTACATTCCCCAAAAAATTGGCTCTAAACTTTTGAAGCCCTGAAAACGAAAAATATTTTCCTTTAATATTCAATAATGGCCTTATAAGCAACAATCAAGTTATAAATACATGCATAAATGCATCAGCATCATTTATTAAGCATGCAACGCATGCAAGTTTAGTGGTTGGTTGGATTGATAGAAGATATTAAGGCTGCCATGTAATTACGTAGAAACATTACGTAGGCTAAGGCCATATGTTGTTGTTAATGCATTACAATTTCAAGTTCACTGGTTCAAACTGTGGGCTGACAAACCACAAACACACTGTTCACTGGATGTAACGAGTCCTCTGCCCTGATCTGATCTGATTTTAAACTTGCAGTGAACCTTTAGAACATATTTTCTCCTGGTTACAGATAATTTCAGTAGAATGTCAATGTGCATATTTGACGCCTACGTGGACGAGAACAGGTCGTCCTTTATGAAGCCGACAGCTCATTCTGTTATTATTAATAGTGCTCCATGTGGGAGGGAGAACTAAAAGTTTAGATAAAAGAATCTGTGATATGTGTTGTTGGCATGTTTGGGTGTAAAAAGAAAAAAATGACAAGCAATGAATAAGTCAACAAAGAAAGTCTTTTAACAAAAAACGTCAAACATTCTCAAAAATTATCTTTGAGTTATTGTGAACTTGCATTAAATGTGCTGTCACTTACTAAGTAAATTAATAGGAAATATTACATAATAAATTTCATTTAATTTCATAAACCTGTGGTAAATTATTATAAACAACATGGTATGCCATATGCCACCACCTACAGTAATGTTTCTGAACAAGACTGAGAGCCACAGTGGCTCCATACTGAGCTCTTACATGCTAATGTTTGTAACACAAAGTCCAGCTGTGGCTGATGGGAATGTCATTAATTTTAAAGTATTTAGACATAAAGCAAAATACTGGACAATTTTAAATTTTGATCTTATGGTGGCACCAAAAGAAAATGTGATAAGATCTCCAAGGTGATTACAATTCATTGGGAGGGGGACATGAATGTGTTTACCAAATGTCACAGCAATTCATCCAGTAGCTTTGAAATATTTCACTTAATGCTCAGATGTCAACCTTATGGTGGCTTTATATGTCAGGGAGCTAAAAGTTATGATTATTCCTCTGGGAACCATGAATGTCTCCACAAAATCTTGCCAATCCATAAAAGTGTTGAGACATTTTTCAAAGTATTTGGTATTTGGTGGATGTGTGAGAACAAAAGTACATTGTACTTTTCATCCGCGTCATCAGGTCAATTAGATTCAACCTCTGTGGTTTGTGAATGTCACTGTAAAAACAAAACAAAATGCTCACACTAATTCATATTTCTTAATATGGTGGGGCAATAGTGGTGGACCAATCAGCAGAGATGCGTAGTTCAATAAATTCACTGTGTACAGCCAGTAGAGAAATCTCTCTTATCCAGATTATTAGATAACAGACATTAATGATGAGAATCAGGTTGGACAGGAACACAGGCCAGGAGAGAGGGTTGAGGCTAGTTAACAGCACAGGCTTGTAATCAAACCCAAATGTTCTCTGGCAAGTGCACAAACAACTCCATAAGGACGCTTCCTGAATCAGCTTTTTAAAATGGTTCACTATGGTAATAAAGGCCTTAAATTTGAGAGTCATAGCTTGACTGTTGTGATTTAATTTACCTTTTATAATGAATTCTCCCACATTTGTATTTCTGAAGGAGTAGTTATATTCATAAGAAAAACTTAAGTAGTTGTGGGTTTGATGATGTCTCTTCAGGAATGTTAAAAAAACAATGATGAGATGAGGGGTCCAAATATGTTTTGATCTCTTTTTAATTAACAAGATGTGCCAGTGTGACATCTCATCAGCAGCTGTTTTACCTCTCTGCGGTTTGTCCACCTGTTCTTGTAGTGGAAAAACAGCATATTGCTGGAATTTCTGAGTTAGCAAAGGCAAATTGTTGAAATCTTGTTGATATCTCTTTGGCTACACTTGGACCTACATTATAATTTCAACATATTATTTAGCGTAATATTGGTGTCAGTACTATTATGAAAGACAAATGAATCCACACACGTTAACATTGAAGAAAATACTTTTTGCTGGTATTGTCACTGTCAGCAGACAACGCTACTACATGTACTACAGTACACATTCACATCTCTGACTCTGAAAATACATAAGAAGCTACAGATGTACACTTTTTACCATAACACTTTCTTTACTGATGCCAATTAGCAGAAACGGGTATATAAGCAGGACACTTAAGGTACAGATGTGAGTACAGAAAATAGAGAAATGAATAAATGAAAGACAGTTGAGGTCAGGAAAACTATCAAAGGTGTTTGTGTTAAAAACTAGAATGAAATTTTTCAAAACCTTCACAGCACTGATGTATGGTTGTGACAGTCTTGTCCTTGGCCATCGTGTTTTTTATTCTGAGAGGAATTAAAATGATTGCAGATGCTGTTTGGTCTTGGACAATAGATAGATCTTTATAATAGATTGTTGAGTGTAGTTTGATAAAGCACACTCTAACCTGATCCAGTTGTGGTTATTTTTCTGCATGCAGTCCAATTCTTTCTCCATTTTCCTTTTTTTACTGCTGCAGTGAAGATGCTAGGAGTCTAGAGGACGCAGACTGCCCACACATTTTCAAACACAAATAGAGATTGACTATAATAACGGCTTTGATCCCCACTGCAGAATAATATTATTTGGATTCTTTTTTCGCACTCATCTGTGTTATGAGGGATAAACCTATAAAGTGTAAAATGTTAGTTACGTAAAAGTTACGATAAACAGCCTCATCCTCTGACTGATGCCAGTGTGTATTTGAAAATTACATAATGACATTCAAAGGCTTTCATAAGCACTTTTTTTCATACACATGGGATTTATCACCGTTCAAAAGAATAAAAAAGCTACAATTTTAGTTAAACTTCAAATATGCTGGAGTTGAAAGCTTTTCATGCAACAGTCTTGTCAAACCAACAAACGAAGCCAATAAGTTTAAGTCTTAATTTGAGGAACATTTTCTGCAACTTGCATGATCAAAGCCATATTACAGAGAGATAGAAGCCTAAATCTTTTGTCCATCTATACATGTGATTGTTGTTAAAATTGTACATTAAATATCATATTTAAAGACACACAGTGGCAAGTGAAATAGTATTTCAGTAAAAATACACAAGGTGATGGATAGTGTAAAGATTCTTATTTACTGCATTTTTGGAGCAATGCAGCTTTATTGCTTTAAGATAATTTTATCCAGTAAAAAGCAAATGCAGTCTTTAGATTTAGACCTATGAGCACACAGGAGAAACTGTGCAGGTGTGAATTTTCTTAAATGAACTGCCACCAGTGTCCATCCATTTTCTATTCCCACTTTATCCTGACACACAGGGTCGCAGGGGGTGCTGGAGCCTATCTCAGCTGTCATTGGGCGAGAGGCGGGGTACACCCTGGACTGGGGCTGCCAGTCAGTCTGACAGGGCTGTACATCAGATCAGTACAGACTGGACTGGACGCCAATCAGTCACAGAGCTGACATAGACAGACAAACCACTCACACTCACATTCATACCTAGGGGCAATTTAGAGTTGCCAATTAACCTAACCCAACCTGCATGTCTTTGGATTGTGGGAGGAAGCTACCCAGAGAGAACCCAGTACCCAGAGAGAAGCCACACAGGCACAGGGAGAACAGGGAGAAATCCACGCAGGCACAGGGATGCAAACTCCACACGGGGATTGAACCCAGAACCCTCTTGCTGTGAGAACCACTACACCACCTGCCAGCAGTGTCCACTATGCAAAATCACATTAAATATGAGGCAGATTTTGTGAAGACCCTTGTTGTCTCAGCAATAAATACATTTTGTTCATGAGAAGAATAACTGAAAGTTGAAACTTTCTGCACAGATCTTGTAGGTTTTTTCTCCTTTGCAGTAACTTAAGTAATAATGTGCCAAGAACTGTTTTATGCACTTTTTACAAAGCACGTCACAGCCTCAGCCTCATCTGTTCACACTTTTTTCCACTTTTTCAGCTCCTCTGTCCATCCTTGTCCATTTTTTCCATGGCAGAAATCTCATGCATCACTTGCATTTGCTGTCTTTAAAGCTGTGTAATGTGATATTTTTTTAGCCACTTCAGGTCAGTGCCACATACCTTTGACTTATGTTATGCAGTCGATATGCTATATATGTTTGCAAACAGTGTCTTATTTTCACTTAGGACGGACGCACGGCAACATGAGCGTTCATTTGGATTCGTTTTTGTTTCCACCTGACAAATGTAAGCCAAATATTTACTCTCCTCAACTCCTGAGGGAAATATCTGGCTGTTTACTTCCTAAATGTGTTTCCCTGTGTTACCAGCTAGCTGCTAACTTTGTCCGTCTGCCATTTGGTGATAGGCCAGCAGTATATTACAGTGGGGCTTTAGATGAAAACAGCTGCCTGCTGCTGCGGGAAACAATGTTGATGAAATCGGTGAGTGCAGTAAAGCTGTGGGACATAGAATCAAAACAATTAGTTATAATAGGCTTAGAGATGCCAGTGTTAGAGTTAAAATAATTCGTGCGTTCACATTGTCCACTACAAGCGACCCCTTTCATATTACACATACTTAGTCATTTGATCCATTGTTAAAATAAGTGTTTTGGCTAGAGCAGCTTTAAACATCGTCTCAGCAGTAGAAATCGAAAAAGAGCCATCACTTGTCACAACACGAGGTCTGTGACAAATGTGGACATAACAAAAGGTAAAATCCAAAACACTGACACTGGCAAGTAACCAAGGAGCTACTATTTTAGTTTTTTAATGAGTTTTTTTTCTCTGGTAATGCCGCTTTACAATAAATCAGAAAGCTGTCATTGTGTAGATCTGTGGAGAATTATTGTATGTCACCTTTTTTTCTGAAGTTGGAGTGTGTCGGTGTGGAAGTCAGCCTGCGCTCTTTCTGAGCTGGCAAACAATGAATGCATTCAATTTAAACTAAATTGAAAGGCTGAGCGGAATTCTTGCTTGTCTACACTTTCAATGAGCAATTGCATACAGACTGCTGAAATAATAGCCTTCATGCTGGCACAGGGTGTGTGGCAAGAGTGTGTGTGTGTGTGTGTGTGTGTGTGTGTGTGTGTGTGTGTGTGTGTGTGTGTGTGCTGTGTGTGTGCCTCTGTACATGCATGTGTGTGTAGTGTGTGTATGCGTGCCCTTGGGTATATACATCACAGACAACATTTTAATTGAGTAAATTCTTAATACTTATTGTCAAGCAGTGCAACTATGACTCTGTTTGGCTTCATCTAAATAAAGTGACCCTATGCCAAGACTATATAGATCAATTTCTTTCCTTCAGTGACACTGAGTCATCTCTGCGACACAGTCACTAAGTAATGTGAAAGAACACGTTGTTGGAAGCCTCATTGTTGAACGTTTAGTATAGGTCCACATAGGCTTTATACTTTAACAGTCTAATGTCATTAAATTTACTCATCCTTTCTATGGATTTTCATTCCTCCATATAAAGCTATAAGAAGAAATCACGCAGCGTCTATTTGTGTGTATCTGTTTGTGCATATGTGTAAGTATGTTTGATAAGGGAGAGACGGTGAAAGGCAGTTATGTAATTGTGTATCCAGAACATTTTTAATGACCTTTTCCTTGCTTATAGGCCATCGTTACAGCAAAGACACACACGCACAAGTTTGAAGTATGTTGAATTATATAGCATATTTGAATAGTAATTGTGTGAAAGCCTTTTGTCACCACACACACAGACAGCTGACTCGTCAAAATACACACCTGACCAGTTTTGGCAGTGGGATGGTATGAAGTAGAAAGGGGCCGTGTGATGAATGCAGATATGACTGTCAAAGGGACTGCCTCAAGGTCAGCGCTCACCGAGGGGAACCGGCTGGATGTTGCTCTTAACTAGCAGCATCTACGCTGTGATGTAAGCTCTTCTGGGATATGAGGCTATACATTTATAATGCAGTCGAAGAATTTCAAGTGTTTCTCCTGGCCAAGGATGCCACATTTATCTATTTTCAGAACATGCCTCTGATTTACTGAGCCCGTCTTCCCGGCAGGTGTTAGAGTCATGAGATTTTGAGACGGTGGTGGCTGCTTAATCCTGTGGCGAATCACTCTGTTGTCATTTTGATGTAATTTTTTTTTTTTTCAACAGAAAGAAAATGTCACAATGCATAAGGGAATTAGGGACTACACTGTCAGATAAAGGCTGCATGCTTTCCCATTGTAGCCCCAGCCTCTGCCTATCTGTCTCTGCTGTCTTTGATCTGATAGAATGTAAACCCTTTCCCACAACCCACAAACAGAGGTGGGACGTTTAGTAAATGTTTTTGTACAATGTGTTGGAAATACAAAATACTGTTTTACTGTGTATTCATATGTGGAAAAAATGCATCTATATTTTTATCATAATACTTACCAGTGTGTATATTTGTAATGTCAAAACACAAAACTTTTAACCATCCCTGATAACTTAGTTCACATATATAATGTACTGTAGGAAAATGTTTAACACAAACATAGTTAATAGATATTAGTAGATATTACTGGAAAATGTTACATTGAGTGGAAGAGCTGACGTTGACTTTCCTGTCTTCAAAACAATTTTCATTCAGTGGTAGCTCTGGCTGGTAATGCCAAGATCGATGTGGTCAAATGATCCAGAGAAGACTAACTGCTAGAGTACATCAACAAAGCTACTGAGGCACACAGACAAATCTCCACACGAATTTGCAGATCTCTGCCACGACAGACGCAATAGTCACTTGTAAAAAGTCAGCCAATTGAGAGTCCTGCCTAAGTTGTAACTGATGTCTGTATTTCCAGTTTGTGGAGCAAAACACTCATCAACCATTGATATCTATGTAGGCGCAGATGTGTCTACACATTTACAGATCTCAGTACACCTGCAAATCTGAATACAGTTTTTATTTTTTAATAAATCTGATTACACCCACATGGACTGAGATACACAACTCTCAACTCACATTTGTAAGTAGTTCTGCTACAATAATGACCCTATAGCTGAAGCTTAGGCACTAATTCTGTGTGAAATGTGTCTCTGCGGTAGTCAGAGAATATCTGGCTTGAATAGTAGCAAGTGCAGATGTATGGTTATATAATTAGTTTATTAATGTAAACCTAACATATTGAAAAACTGATATATGTTTCGTTTTGCAATATGCTACTGTATATGTTAATATATAGGTATATCATAATACCTGCAGTCATTTCCAATACTAAACCTTTACCAGCGTACAAAAGCACATATATATACAGTACTTACAATAATACAGTACTTTCTAACATACACCTTTTGTAAATGGTTTATAAGATGTAGTATTTTTGGGTTGCCAGGTTATGAAAACTGATCTTTCTCCTCTCTATTTACTAATAATGTTCTAATAGATGTTAATAAACCCTAAACTCATGTCAATATCTGAGTACAACATTAAAGGTGCAGTTGGCGGCACTGAGCAGAGCCTCTCTCTCTGTAAATGTGAACCAGTACAGCTTTAAAGCCCCTCCCCCACACAGGTCTGAAAAACACACAGAGGATACACAGGTAAGAAATATGAATTAAACTCTAACTCGCATTAGCCTCTGGAAACTAACGTTAGCTCGGCTTCAACGTCACAGTAACATGAGATTCACCGTGGACTGTTTCTGTAACACGTCTTATTTTGTGGTTAGTTTTTATAGGAATTCAAACATAAATCAAACAGAGATAATTACCTGTCCAGCAGAAATGTGTCTAACTCTCCATCAGTGTGAATCTTTACTCTCGTTTAATCTCCGGCTCGGTCAAATCGCTTTTTCTTTACCTTCTTTTCTTCTCTGTTCATCTTGTCTGTTTCTTCTCTCTCAGTATCAGCAGCAGTAGTTGTCAGAGAGGAGGGAGGCTCACTTTTCTCTCTGCTGCTCATTGAGTAAACACGTAAGTTCAGCTCCTACGCTGACCAGGACTCCGCAGCGTGTTCACGAACTTGCTGTCAGACACTCCTCCTGCTCTGATTGGTTGTTTTGACCCGGGCACGGTGGATTTTAAAAAACGGCTTCAGAGGCCAAAGGCGAGGCGGGGCTGGAGGAGGCTGATTATTATCACAGATGATCTGTCTCATATTCTACTATGTCAGGACATGGTGACAGTTTGAGTGAATATGACTAAAAGTAGAGTTTGAAATTGTTACCTACTGAACCTTTAAGTCTGAGTGATACCTCTGTCTCAGACAAACTCATCAGTACCTGGGATAGACCACATTGAGGAAATGGAAAATTGTGTGACGACATATCCTTTAGACTTTTACATTTAAAAATAGCATCATATTAAAGGACAAAATCAGTCTAAAAGAGATATCTACTCTCTGTTTTCTCTGCAGTCTGTGCGTTGTGTGTCCATGAACAAGACAACATGCTGAAGCTTTACAGGACCTCTGCTCTGTGAAATCCTTTATTGGCCAGCTCTTATCCATGAATCCGTCTTTATCCCTCTGTTTACAACTTCCCCATCCTCTTCACATTTCTTTATCTCTCCTCTTCTCCTTTCTCTTGGCATTCATCCAACAATACATCTCTCCCTCTTCTTTCTTTCCAGCCTCCCCTTTCTCCCCACAACTTTTCCCATTGGAGTTGCCAATACACAGAGACTGATTTTCCTGAAGTAATTACAAATTTTGGCAAACGGTTTACCTCAGAGGCTGTATGTGTATATGTGTGTATATGTATGGGTGTGGTGTGTGTGTGTGTTTACAGTCAGAGTGAAGTCCAAAATGTTGCAAGAATCTGGTGAAAGTCTTTGAACGGTCTCCTGCAGCTCCTGCTCTGCTCTCCGTCCCTCATAGTCCTTTATCAGGTGACTGAAGAATCACTGCACACTCCCTCACATATAGAAGTCGACTTATTGCTATAAAAAAAGAAATAAAGACATTACCAGGGTTATGCCTTGGTGATTCATGTTGTGTCACACTGGGACAATAGGAAAGGTAAAGCTTTCTCAGCTCCTCCTCCTCTGCTTTTTCCCCCTTCCTCTATTTTTCCTAAATTACAGCATTGACCACCAACAGAGTCTACTCCACTAACAGAGTCTACTCTGTTATTGAACAAAGGCAAGCCTGACCACACATTTACTGTGAGCTCTGACCAGTCTTTTAAATCAGATTGACAGTAGCACTGCCAGCTAGGGAAGAAAGGATGAGCTACATGCTCCCTCCAACTGCTGCTTGACCTGTGGGTATTCTGCTGCTCTGACAGTGGGTCAATACACTATCTAGTCAACCAGCCACATGTCCCACGTCGTGTGGGAAGAAGGACAGCATGGAGGAAGGAGACGAAAAGGGAGAGTAAGAAAAAGCCATGCTTTTATGTCAGCACAAACAAATAGGGACTGCCAGTCAGCTGGCAAGCAGCCACTTCAGTCCGCCCTGCATGACTCTACTTCTCATATTTCTGATTAAATACCACCCTCAGTTCAAGAGCCACTTGGATTGCTGTGTTATAAAACATGTAGTTACCATTACAGCGGCACCCTGTCAAAGTCCAAGTTAAAAGGTAAAGAAATAAAAAAATATGTGAAAACAAACTTAGCAATGACAGTTGACATCTCTTTATATAACATTTATTTGGCCATAGACTGTCCCATTGAGATACAAGATCTTTCCTCCAGGAAGTCCTGGTCCTGTGACAGACTTACATAACACCTGTCATTTCAAGTGTCTTATGTCCGAACAAAATCCAGATGAGATTTAAGACACTTTTGTGTTCACTACGCAACATTAATGTGTCTCCTTTGGCCAGATCACAAATCTGATAATGATCCTTACCTGAGGGTGTTTGGCAGCTGCCAAAAATACCAGAAGGAGGATATTTTGTGCGTTTTAATTACAAACACAACTGTAATCCAGTAATGTGGAGTATGTGTATTGCAGAAATTGATACATTTTTATATTTTCAACATTTGCTCAGATCGTGCCTCAGATCATCTCCTGAAGTGTTTTTTTTTTTTTTTTGGTGATGATTTTGTTTTCTGTTGAATGCTGCTTGAGTGCTTCATGTTAATTCAAGGTGTAAATACACACAGAACACATTGTAATCAGAATGCCAGGGCAC
Organism: Scortum barcoo; assembly: GCA_023238725.1. NCBI lineage: Eukaryota > Metazoa > Chordata > Actinopteri > Centrarchiformes > Terapontidae > Scortum > Scortum barcoo. Next base: position 6,201,388 of record CM041553.1, read on the forward strand.
CTCCGGAGGTAAAACTACAGGTGGTAACAAGCAGCTACTAACCAAAGAAGTCATGTTCAAATGGATGATGCGGGGATACTCCTGTGGCTTAGGGGTTAAATCAGCAACCATGTTCTTTATTTCCACTCATCATTTCTCTTTGTTGCTCTCTAACAAAGCATAAGTTGCCCAAAAAGGAAAAATAATGGGTGAGAGATCTGTTAGGAAACACATTGTTTAAGAGCCCACACAACAGCATCGCGTCTCTTGACTTGGGCCATGCTAATTTGCATACTTAATTAATTAATAACGTGATATAATAATGTGTAATAAGTGGAAAATGCGAATGCCCATAATCAAATGTCATTATCCAGACAAAGCATTTAGATACAGATCACATGTTAATGGATACCATTTGAGGTAGGTCGGTACCAACTAATTACAGAAAAGAAGCCCCTTCTTTGGTGATGCAATTTACTTTCCTGCTCATTAAACCTTCACATGTGGGGCCTGAGAGTCCAGTATGGTCTCAAAGTGTAGCCTTGACGCACATCCTGACGAGCTGCTTCACAGCACGACAGACACGATCCAGTCTATCAACAGTGCTATCCGCAGCACTGTTGAAGTGGTAAAAGGCTTTAAAATGGCTTTAGCTCAAGCAAAGAGCACCATGGAGGGACAGAGCCGGCCATCTGGACATAAATTTGGATCTGATCAGCCTTGGCTGGGTCACCTGGTGGAGGTTTTATGATGTTGAAAAAAACTGATGATTCCAGGAACATAAGTGATGACGTGCCCAAAAGCAAATAATGCTTCAACACTGGGAAAATAAAGTACACCCCTCATATACCTTTACTATGCTGCTGGAAACCTAAATTTCCCTGAGGGAGTCATCCCAAAGGGATCAATAAAGTGAAGTCTAAGTCTAAGTCTAAGTCTAAGTCTTGAAGGTCATTGTTAAGAGCCATCTGCTTAGGTTACGATGGGAACTTGCCCCTAAAAATACCATCACCTTCATCAGAGCAAGGAAGCAACTGTTCACTTGTATTAATTCATCAAGAAAAGCCATCCTGCAGGTGCTGACAGTCCCTCGGGAGGATCACATGGATGAAGGCTTCAGAGGGGAACTCGCCAAGAATAAGGGGCTGGTTATTGGATGTGGAAAGGTTAGCTTGAAAGTGAGGAGCTTTCACGTACATGTTGGATTCAGGGGCTTTGCTGCCTGATGTCTGTCTGACAAGCCTTCATCTTGTTGGGGGAGGATCGGGCGAGGAGCTATCCGCAGCACTGTTGAAGTGGTAAAAGGCTTTAAAATGGCTTTAGCTCAAGCAAAGAGCACCATGGAGGGACAGAGCCGGCCATCTGGACATAAATTTGGATCTGATCAGCCTTGGCTGGGTCACCTGGTGGAGGTTTTATGATGTTGAAAAAAACTGATGATTCCAGGAACATAAGTGATGACGTGCCCAAAAGCAAATAATGCTTCAACACTGGGAAAATAAAGTACACCCCTCATATACCTTTTACTGTTTCCTGCATTTCTATCCATATAGTTCTCTTCATCACCCCTTTCTATTTTACCATTATAGCTGTCCTACTCACTCCTCTGCTCTAATCCTTATGTTCTCCCACTGTGGCCAAAGGTTGAGCTGGAAATAGATATTCTCTGCTCAATCTCCATCCTCTGATTAGCTGCTCAGTTCAACCATTAATTCATCTCGCTGAGGAGGAAAGTGTGAGTGGGAGAGAAAAACAGGAATACAGCGTAGAAAGACATAAAAGAGCAGTAGAAATCAAAAGAGAGATAAGGAGAAGCGCTGAGAAGGGTGAGGTTAAACAGGAGACAAGATATCCCCACTCAGTTGTACAACACGTCTCCTAAGAGGCCCATTCAGAACTCATGAAACATTAAGATATTTCTGTCATGTCTACCTGGTTTTGAATAATTTATAGTGCTCCTAACATTGCTTTTCTTATATGCAGTTTCTCCAAATCCATTAGAAAGGACTCAAAGAGGGATTATAATGTTCTTTACTGTATTTTTCCACGTGTGGCAGGGACAGCAAGATACATCAGGTCCTTCCATTTGAGGAAGGTATGTATGGCGTGTGTGTGTCGGTGTATATCCTCCAGTGTTGTAATGATGCATGGCAGCGTGTGTATGCCCCTCTGCAATGTTGCAATATTTAAAAAGAGTCTATGAAAGAGAGATGAATCTTTTAAAGTAGAAGGAAAAAAGGAAGAGATCCTAGTTAGCAAAGAGATAGAATCAGGGTAAGATGGCTAGTGTGTCCCAGCTAATGAAATGAAGTGAATTACACTGTTAAGACTGTTGGCTGTTAAATATAATAAGAGGAAGAAAACACATAAGAGACTGCAGAAGAGAAGAGAGGGGGGAGGTAAGAGCGAGCCACCAGTGGAGCGGGGTGAAGAAAGGCGTAAGGGAGTAGGACATAAAAACTGGAGGAAGGCATCAAGACAGATGGAGAAAAATAGACAAAATAACACCAGACAGTGAGAAACATGCAGAGAGACGGAGGGAGTGTGTTTCTGATTACGAGGGAAGAAAGATTGCCTTGGTGACATATTAGTTTAATCAAGCGAAGCAGTTTGGGAAAAGGGAGAATCATTCGGCAGGGCTGTCGTCATTCAGCTAAATTGACGCCACTCCTTCCTCATTTTCCTCCTCTCTGTGCCTCTGATATATTCTGATGTGCACAAAAGGCAACTGGAGCGAGATCGGACCATAAATTGCACACATTTCAAAAATCACAGTCAGTGACTGAGCTTGTGTGCGTGAATGTATTCATACTGTTTTTTTATACTTTTTGTAGTGGATGTGTGCATGCATCTCTATTTGCAAATCCTTGTTTGTGTGTGCGTAAAAGGTGTGTGTGTGTGTGTGTGAGTCCTTCCCAGAAGTGGACTGCCTGCAGCTTGTTGGCCACCTGGTCTCCTGTGATAGCCCTAACCCAATAAAGAGCTGAGAGAGACTGACTGGCAGGGCAAACTCTGCCAGACCACACAGTCTGAGAGTAAACCCTCCCACTGCTCTGTGTGTGTGTTCACCTGTTTGCCTCTCTCTTTGTTCCTTGCTCTTCCTTTACAGTATGTGTCATGTCGTTCACCAGATGAAAAGTTTCATTTAAATCCAGACGCTGGCAACTCAAAGCGCATCCCCTGTTTTTAAATATGAATATAGTGAGCTGACGAGAACAAGAGACAGAACAGCAACGCTTGTCGTACTTGTCGCCGCTGACAGCACAAGGCAGAGTGACAGCTCGTGTGGTTTAACAGACAGATGATATGCATGCTAAACAGCCTTTTGTCCATAATTATACAATAGCATTGAGGCTGATTATACACGCATACAGCCGTGATGTAGAACTGTGGTTCAAAGGGATGTACAGACTGTGAAAAACTGTCAGTGACATAATCTACAGTTTTCTGAAGAGCTGTTTTAATGCTAAGATTTCCATCTCATGGCCATATTTTCCATTTTCTGGAGACAAAAATCTCAATTTTGGGCAAAATGGAAAAAGTCTAAGAGAGGTGGTGGAGGACAGCAGATAGCAACCACAATGGCTGAGTGTAAAAGAGGAAGGAACTTATTTCAATTTAACCTTAAGAAAGCACCTTGAGCATAGTGGTACTTCATCTTAAAGTCAAAGTAAGGACATGATTCCCTTCTTGGCAGTCAAAGGGGATTTAAAAAAAAAATATGGTTGAATATTTTTTTGTCATTTTGCCATGATAAAGGAATTTAAAAAAGTGAAATAGCCTCTTAAGGGTTCTACCAGTGTCCATGTTTGATTGACAGCTTGCAGGTTGAGCAGAGGGTATACTGTGTGACTACATACACCTCAATGAAGGAGAACTACTTTAAACGGTCGTATGTGTGCACACTCACACACTTCAACACAAGGGCTCTATTGATATCATCCTGAGGTGCTGCCCAAAAGAAAATATGTCCAGGACTTGCACACACGGACATATACGTGCCCAAAACATGCTGACACACACACACACTAGGGAACCACCATTTCTCCTGAGTTAAGGCGTAGAGGGGAAATAAGGCAGTCAGAAATTATATTATCTGTTTCACTGTGTTTGCATTTGTGTGTGGAAGAGAGAGAGAGAGAGAGAGAGAGAGAAATGTAATATAATAGATTTGTTTCCATGAAGGAAGCGATTGGGAGATAAGGAGCAAGAGCCTCTGGTTACTGTTTAATCACACAGCAGGTAGACTGCAGTCGGCTCTCTCTCGTCCTCTTTATGGCCAAGCCCTGCAAGCACTCTCACATACAGAACACACGCATGCACACACCCCTCCTCAGTCACGCAACTAAGTATACATTCAGTTAGGAAGAGTGAAAAAAGGCTCTCAACATGGTCTCTTAAATACCCACTTAATCTGAATGCGTGCCAATCAGTTAATGAGGTAGTCGAACTATTCTGTGGATGTGCTGGATAACTCCAGGAGAAACCCAACACACACACACACACACACACACACACATACACACACAGAGAGCAACACTGCATTTGAGTCCTTATTCAGTGAGAAGCATGTTCAGCAATAGTTTCATGTGGTGTGTGGCACCTGGTCTGTTAGGTTCATCTCTGAATGAAGCATGATATAGTCACAAGCCACAGACTGCTCTTCAGCACCACAGACAGCTCCACTGCAACACCACTGCAGCTGCTGCAGCACCCTCAATTGCACAGCTGATAAAGTCCTTGATAACCACCAACATCTATAGAAACAACTGCAGTGGCAAAAGTTTAATTTACTGTCTTACCATTTCAGGGAAAACAGCATTAATCATTCAGCTGTTTGGTATTTTCCAAAGGTTTCAGCTAAATAATAGCTCTCATAATAGGTCAGAGGTTAGGTCTTCAAGATCCATATTTAATAAATATATCATTAATAAAGCATAAATCTGACCTTTGAGTGCAGCTGTACTAATGGGCAGTCCTTCATTCAGTTTTGACTAACATACTCAGACACCTCCCTGTCAATGTGCTAAAAAAAGCACCTCATTTTCAGGCCAGTGAGGTTTTAGTAAAGTTTTGTTTCCAGATAACCAATAAAAACAGAAAAGCAACAGAAATACATTAATATGCCTGGGTCTCTGATGAACCTGGAAAATAGTGTTGGCCTCCCAATTAACAGTGCTAAAATAAAACTGGCCCATAGCTAAAACTAACTGCCAAGCCCTGATATAAAGGGTATTCATTAATGTTATGTTAAATCTTCTTACTATAGGCAACCAAAGAACGGCCCTGCCATACGACTCGAGGATTATTCATGGTTGTTCTACTCAGTAAGTAATGGTAATGGTTGTGTATCTCATTGTAATATTTTGAAAAGTTGTCATTACACCTAGAGCCCCTGACAGGTAGTTTTACCAAGCAGTCTGATGGATGAAAGCACATTCAACCGTGCTCAATTGCCATAATAACTGGTTGCAACTTCTTCGGTTACCATGGAAATAGAAATCCATGAAATGCCAGCTACAGCAGTCCCTGTTGGTTTCTATCTCTTGGATTTCTTTACTGTCTTTATGGGTAAAGAACTTCACCACTGCTCCCACAATGACACTGTAAGATGCCTCTTGGGTGTTATTGCTGTAAGGCATCCATATTGACAAACCAGCTTATGTCAGCAGGCTGTGCTTACACTCGCTAACATGTGATACCAACCATACAATTTGAACTGCGCAAAGTAAATAAAAAAAAAAATGGAAGAAGAAGAATTCAATGTGTTTACATAAAACCAACAGTTGCAGTTGTCTGGGATAATAGAGTTTGATGTAATGGGGGTGTACAGGAAAATGTCTACACAAAGCTACACAATGGTACTCAAGCGTGGATCAATGTTGCTCTTTCGCTCATTAGTGCTTGTCACTGTCCTCTACCAAATCGTATCAATTACTGACTATTGATTAGCTGACATGACTGCTACAAACAGGTACAGTCTATGTCTGTGTGTAAGTGCACATTTGTGTCCCTGTGTGTGATAATTAATCGGTCTACAAGTGTAAAAGTATTGGTTTATCCACCTAGCACTTAGACTCTATTCTGTACCATCATTTATTTTCATGCACAATTTAGTTTTTAAGACAAAGCTCCACTGTGGTTGTTTGTTGGAGTGAAGCCTTCAAGAGTCTTTTAACTTTGGTAGATGCGTGGCCAATTCTCTGCGTAGGTGACAGTCTGTCACTGCCAAAGCTTCTGCGTGTCTCCTCAGATACACATGAAATCACCAGCTGCTCAACTTAAGCTGACAGTGAGAAGTTTTAAAATGAGATGTTAGATGTTTACCCTAGGGTAGGCTAAATACCCGAATCACCTCTCTGTATACTGAAATACAGGTTAACAGCATCCTCTAACCACAAAGTTGGGTCAGCGGATTTATTGCAGGACTGCTGTATTAAACCACAGATTTTATGTGAATGTACCTTATAAACTGAGTGTAGATGTTCAATAGCAGCTGTTTGGTAACAAGTTAAATACAACAAACTTTTATAAGGTCATAATATGTCGATGTGGTCTTTACAGTCTGTGTCTGCTGCCAAGAGGCATGCAAATAGTTACTGCAGGTTTAAACACATCACATTCGTTTTAAGCTATTTAGATTTGTAGTTTGTACGTTGTTTCCTATGCGGCATATAAAACTGTTGTTTGTTTTTAGTTTTTTTAGTAAACTACATACAGTATGAAAGCATGAAAGTTCAAGGGTGTGAGGGTTTGTCTTTCAGAAAGTATGAAAAGCTAATGAAAACTCTGAGATGCTAAAATATGCTAGTATTGTTATTTGATGGATTATCCTCACTTATTATAGCTAAACTGCACCTCAGATTACAAAGTGAGCTAGATAATAACGTCTCTTGGGAGATGGCGCATTTGAAAGAAATGTAAAGGGTTTATTAAATAAATTAGTAAGTCTGCGGACCCTCTTTCTTTTCATAAACCAGGCTTGAATAGACAAATGGTTTTTACGAAGTTCTTTTCTTTTGACTCCCCAACCTGCCCGGCCCTCGAGGCTGTTTATCATTCAGAGTGAGCTTCGTTAAGTCATTCTCAGTCTCCTCTTCTTCCTCCTCACCGACCTCTGACCTGCCTAAAAGGTATCGTCTCCTCCGCGAGATAAAGGCTGTTGCATCATCATCCTCCTGTGACAGATGTACATGTGTCTGTGTGTGTGTGTGTGTGTGTGTGAGAGAGAGAGAGAGGTAGACAGAGAGAGAGACTGATTATGTGTGTCTGTGTCGGGACAGGGAGGTGTCACCAGCACCTTCATCATTAAGAAATGATTCTACATTTTCTATCCCAAAAATATGAGTAATGAAAGAAACAATTTGAGAAAATTTTACAGCTAATGCCTCAGATGATTGCATGCCACACTTGATTGCATACAGCGCTAGCTTTGCCATGACTGTTAAAATGATGTAGTCACTTAATCATCCACCATCTCCTGGATAACTTTAAACTCCCTAGCAAGCTATCAGTTCGAATAAATTTAGACAACTTTTGTGTGTCATGTCATGGTTTTGGACTTAAGGACCACAGATGTTATTGTTAACAAGCAGTACATGAAAAGTAATATTACTTGCTTGTAATACTGAGAATGAAAAGCTTTACAAACAAGTAATATTACTTTTCATAGTACATGAAAAGTATTATATATATATATATATATATATATATATATATATATATATATATATATAATGTAGGAAGTAAAGATTTCTGCAAATGAAAAAGAGGCTTACATGAGCTTTGATTGATGGACGCACTGCAAAACTGCAAACGATATCATTTCTTTTCATATGTATCGTGTGGTCGGTTCATGAATGGTCACTGTGATGAAACAGTGGGGACTGATTTTGTAGACACATTAAGCTGGATGCTAGGTAAGTATAAGTATTGACAGAAAAATTAATTTCAACCAATAATATTTAATAATATGTTAAGTGGATGAAAAGCTTTACAAGCAAGTAATATTACTTTTCATGTACTATGAAAAGTAATATTACTTGCTTGTAAAGCTTTTCATCCACTTAACATATTATTGAATATGTCCACAGTCGTTCTGTGGACATCTTTCTCATTCAGCATCTAAAGTGGGACTAAATACATTTAGGTAAAAATGTTGTTTTAGGGCTTGTTTTGGTGTAAGCCAAACTCACACAGACCATTTTCACAGCTGCAGAACATCTCAGCTGAATTGTGATTTCCAGCTTTGATCCTAATGCATCCCAGTAGGGTTTGACATTAACTTTCCCATGAGCAAAGAAGAGAAACTTTTATGTAACTTCTGAACAAACAAACAACTACAGACTGTCCTTCATGTCTCCCATAAATAATTCAAAGCAGACACTGGAGCAAAGCTGAACACTCAAAATAAACAGCAGGATTACAGTTATATTCCAATTATGGTAATAATGCCAGCATGGCTGACAAAAGATAAAATATTAATTCTGACAAACATCTGTCATCCACAATGGCTGGCATGTCTGAATGACTTTGCTTTCACTTTGCTCCCTATTGTAGCTTTTCCAGAAGAAAGAAATATTCAAAAGCACACTGACTTTTGTTATAAAGAAAATAGTGAAAATTGAAAACTTAACCCCATAACATGAACGTGCTTAACAAGAAACCCAGACAAAGAACAGTGTTTTAATGAGCAAATAAGTGCATACAGCTCGCTGCTCTGCGGTGGAGAGGGCAGGTAGGTGGGGCAATGCTTACGCTAGATAAACAGAGAAACAGAGAATAGACATATAAACAGAGAAAGACCCCTGTAACCATGGTAATAGTACATAACAAAGATGTTCACAGCTGTAGCCTCTAAATGCTTGGAGAACATAGAGAATAGAAATGCATGACAAAAGTAAGGCTAAAGTTTCATGTTGTTGACTAAAACTAAAAGTCAAGTGACTAATATCTGACTAAAACTAATACATTTTATTCACTAATTAACACGGCATGTATGTTCATATTTTGCTGCACATGTGCTGTATTCTGACCATCTGACTCTGGTAGTGCCAAAACAAGAATGTTTTATGTTTTCGACTCAGGAGATGGGGGTCAGGACTCTCGTACTTTATGTCTCCATAAACTCCCGCCCAATCAGTCCCTTCACTGAAAGACAACAGAGGCTAATAGATCAAGCCCATCCCAAGTGTGGCGCCATTTCAACAAGACAGGGGGTGGACATTCTGATTTAATTGCACTTAAATCACAGAATCATGATTGTACTGTATGTGTAAACTTGTGTGTGAGTGCATGTGTCTGTTCATCGACAACTGATCCACGAATTTCCTCTGTGACTCAGAATTATGTCACCACGAGAGGAGTATGAATTATATGTAAGTGGGTGACTGTTTGGAGTAACAGTGATGCTGTCAGCTGAGAATGACATTGACATTTTATCCGGTAAATGCAGCAGCGTGAGAGCAAATCAGTTTTTCATCAGTGAATAAAAAGCATTTAACAATTGCTCAGCGTGACACACACTCATGGCTAAGTTTTGCTTATAATGATTCTTGGAGCTGAGCGAGGTGTGTCGCGCTCCGGGCAGACGTTTGCTGACACGAGGGCTCGAATTGAATACAGCACCCCATGCACACAAATGAGCCGCAGCGTATACTACAGGTCATGTGTATGTGTAATTGGCTGTGTGATGTCCCTACTGTATGTAACAAAGCTCATTGATTCTTGGGTTTCAGCGAGGGAAGCTTTCCACATCAGTGTTTCTCAAACAATGTGCCTGGGAGCCTGCCAGTATGATTAATGGCTGCAGTATCGATCACGCTAACTCAAACACACACTCCTTTTAACTCTTCATGAGAGAACAGAAAAGGTTCCTCCACCCCCATCACATGAGCGCCTGTAAGGGTCATGCTTTTGATTCAGTAGTATGCATATTGACGAGGCCTTTCCCCTACAGAAATGTACAGTCGGTCTAAACACTGAAGCTGGTGGTTGGGGGGAAAAAATGGAGATCGCCTCACTCGGGGCAGTAGCAATTTGTCATGACTCACTAACCACACACAGGCACGCACACATTCACATTGAGTGAAATTGCTTTGATTTGTCTCTTAATTAGCTCAGTCTGCTGATAGCAGTGCAGTTGAAGCTGTGTTTTTGTGAACCCAGATAAGCAATGGGCCAATAACTTAACAGAAAAGACTTTGAGGTGATTTAAGATTGTGCTGACACTGTGGAAGTAGGCACAAAACTAAGGTTATGCAGAGTAATTACACTGAATCACCAAATCACAGGCTCTGGAAAAGGTGCTGTTTAATTTTGTGAGCGATAATAATTTCCAGCTCTGAACTACAACAATGCGGCCGCCCAAGCTAAGCTTCTTTGATTACCTTGACATCAACGTCCCAAACATGCGTCCCAAACAAGCCCTCCCTCTCTCTGACAGTTTCCTCACTTTCCCGGCTGTGATGGATCTGTCCATTTGAGAACAAACAGCCTCTCCTACGTCGTGAGGGATCACCTGTCATCGGGGTTTTTCGCTGTGTGTTTGTTTGTGTGTGCGTGCCCGCCTGCTGCCAGTGTACTCAGCATAAATGAGCTTGGAGGGGATTCAGAAGAAGCATTTCGATGAACCTGTGTTCCTCGCCAACGCAGCAGAATTTCGCCACAGTAAGCACAGCTCACAGAGTTCAAGCTGGTCAGAGAGGACAGATGAAGGCTGAGGGCTGGGGAAAACAACGAAAGAGAGAGTGGACATTAAAACAACATTATCTGTTGTTTATCTGTAGGGCTGTGAGCGCCATATGTGAGTTAACAAATACCAGTTGATCAACAGTTGGTCAACAGAAAATGAATTTACAATTATTTTGATAATCAATTAATCATTTCAGTCATTTATCAAACATTAAAGCCCTATATTTGCTCATTTCACCTTGACTTTGATTCACCACCTTTCTTTCGTTTTAGAACATTTCAAGTTGAATATTTGGGGTGTTGATGTAAATGTGGTCAGACCAAACAAACTATTTGAAGACGTCACATTGGACTGTTTATTTTTTCACAACTCATACAAAAGTAGAAAATGCAAAAGCGTCAAGAGCAAATGTGGAGCTGAATATCATGGTCGTCTTCGTTTGGAAGGTTAAAGGTAGTAGAGCTGAATGATTTCCACGGAAGATTGTCTGGCTTGTATTGTTATAGGTCCTCCACAGTAATATCAACTTTCATACAACTTTCCTTATTTTTCTGTGTGTATAGGTCATTCAACTAAATTCCAATTTCCCGTCTATTGTGTTGTTTGTGCATAGCCAGGTTACAGTGTCACTATTACCTCCACCAGCAGAGTTGGCTGTGGGGTTACTGCCTATTTTTTCTCTGCCTTTCCTTCTTATGGTGTTTTTAATGGGAAATCTTAAAACATTGAATTCTGCAGAAAAGTTTGTGAAAAACACCGTTATGGAGAATGGTGGCCAAAGGGGAATGTGACCATGACTCCTTCCAAAAAATCATAAAACCTTAAATCAAATTCAAATAAACATCAAACTTTGCATGCCTGTCACACCGAATATATAAAGGCAAATTGTCAGTTTTGTGAAAAGTTTAAGGGATGGTGGATATGAAACATGACGCCAACATTAGCCACTGATATAAGTAGGAAACAGGAAACAAGCAGCCTCCCTTGTTAAAATCCAGCATTTAGTTGACTCATCCTTCCACTCTGACCTCCTCCGTCTGTGGACTTTGACGCTCTAGAGTTACATCATGCTCATCTTTCTTTGGCTCCCAAATGACAAACAACATCACACGTGTTATTGTGGGGTATTTGCTGAAACCACTGAGGCTCTCATTTTTTGTGAGAGGACAGTCTCGGAGCTGATGTACACTGACAAATGCCAACCATTCTCAGAGGCATACGTTTTACTGAATGCCACCAAATGGAGTGAATGCAGGCGGCAAGCTGATGTGCCAAGAACTGCAAAGAGCGAACACTAGGAAAAGTGTGTCCATCACCAATCTTCTGCAACATTTGAGCCATTTGTGCTTAGCTGTACCACTGGATTCCACACTTGGAAGACAAGGACACCTAGTGTATGAGGCTCCCACTGATTTCAGCTCCACTGCAGAGCCTGTGATAAACTCAACACTTTGTTCTATAACTGGATGCCTGACTCACCATCAATCACACACTGTCAGGACTGAGGATCTCACCTCACAGTCCATCACACCAACACTGCAGCCTCCCCGCAGAGGTACAACTGATATCTGCCAGAGATGAGTCACGTTACAGGGAGGGTGTGCTGCAGAACAACATGGAACAAGGTGTTCTGACAACCACCTGCCCTCAAATGTCAGCAGTACAAATGAGCACAGTGGCAGAGCTGCTGAAAGGTTTACCAACTTTAGTTCCTGCAAACACAAATCATTAAAAACCTTAAATGGACTACAGACATGTTTTTCTTGGTTAAAAATCAGTGTGAACATGATGGAAAGCTGAACTCTCACAAGGTTTTCTCAGAATCCCTCATTTCCAGTTTATTGACTTGTATTGTGATCATGCACAGCTCTACTGCAGATGGTCGTTCAGTCAAGAGCCGAATCAGGCAAAAAGGCACTCAAGCACTGGGATAAGTAGGATGGGTTTATGTCATTTGTTATGTATTTGGATTATTTCCACTTCATTTCTGCAAGATCACATTTTGACCATCATTTTTGCATTGCAGATGGCTCAAATTACTTAACAATATAACAATAACAATGAGTCTCAACCATCAATCCCATGGCGAAGAAGCCAGTCAGAAGTTTGAACAGAGCGGTGGCATTTTCAAAACGATTGGTTGTTGAGTTTGTGAACAAAACATGTCAGTATAGTTGCCAAATTGTTCAGACATTGGCCAGGAATTTAAAAGCGGACACTGTAACCTTTAGCCTCCTGGCAGCAGTAATGCACATAATACAGTTTTAAACTTGGTGTTTGGATTTCTCTTGCCAAATTGCACTTTGGGAGTCGCAGTTAACCCGACCCTCAATCTTTACATGAGTTTGTAGCTTTTTTGTTTGTAGCTTAAGTGAAAAACATCCATAATTTAATTAATGATGAAAAGCAGAGGTGTCATACACATCAAAATTTTGGGATGGCACAATTAGAGCAGGGGGCAAGGGGTCCTTCCTAAGAAAATGTTTAAAAAAGAAACAAAAAGTACAATTTTCTGCAATAATATTTTAATTTTAGAACCAGTTTTAAATAAAAGTAAATCAGTTTTTGCAGCTCAGTGATGTCCCACTTGATATAAATAACACCATATTTATTGAACGTTTTTCGAATCAGTTATTTGTGCTGTTATGGTTATTGAAAATGACTTATTCACACCACTTTTCCTTGGAAAAGAGCTACATTGTGTCCGCTTCCCCCTAAATGTTTTAAGTGGCTTTAATTCACATAATAAGGCTTTATCCACCATGCAGATTAATTTAGTAACAGCTGTATTTGCATACTCAATGCAATGAAAACAGCGTGAGTACAAATGAGACTGTGCTAACATCGCATTAGCAGTGTCTGCTTGGTAAATCTCACCCAAGATAAACTACTGTACCTCTCAAAGTCTTAACCTACTGACTGAGGACAGGGCTGGAGCTTTCTGTCATTAATAACAAAAGAATGATAAGATTTCCCTCCATCTTAGCTTAGAGAAATCAAGTGGAATTCAGTGTTTTGCTAACTATAACCTCTTGTAGTGGTAGTAGAAACTATCAGCTCACTGCCATGTTAAATAGGGTGCTATGCCATCACAAGTCATAGCCAGCAAACCAGAAGGCTAAATACACAGATTGAGGGATGGTTATTAACTTTAGCAAAGATGCAAAACAAACTATGCCTACATTTCATTTTGTGTATAACTTTTTGCATTTCATTTTCACTCATCACAGTGTGTGTGTGTGTGTGTGTGTGTGTGTGTGTGTGTGCTTCCCGGCTGTTGCAATCTGCAATTTTATCCTGCAACATTTGGAAGAAACCAGTTCTGACAGGAAAGGTTGTATGTGACTTTTTGAGGTATGATCTTGGATCTAATTAGAAGAATGCAACTGACTCATACCATAAAATGATCATATTTACATATTATAAAAAACTATAAAATAAAATAAGTTTTAAAAAGTGTAAGAAATCCAGATATCAACAGTCTGGTGGGGCAGGTGCCATCACAGTAGGTAAAGGAGAGTAAGTTCAAATGTCATATTTCTCTGGTGAAGATTGATGGGTGTAGATCATGAGGGGTAGTATCAGATAAAGACAGTGAAAGTATGTTACCCAAGATGAAACTGAAAACCTTTGCCCATAGTGAAAACCAATATCCTGGATTTGTAATAATGCTTGCATTTATTTTCTACCACATCATAGTATGCATGCACTTGGACAGAGGCAGCACACGTTTGCAGTTCATACAGTGTGATACTTCTGTTATTAATGTGTGCTGACAGAGGAGGAGATGTCAAGAGCTTGCAAAGTTTGGTGGTTGTGTTTGACTGACCTAATGGCTCAACCTGTCAATCATGCAAAGGCCCTCTTGACCCAGCTTTTAGCCCGTGGCCTTCCTGCCCCAGTAATTACTCTGTATAATCACCCAAGGCTGTTTTAGCTAAACTGGCTGCGTGCAAGAGGCCAGCTGATCGGAGAGACAGCAGGCTGTGGCAGTATTTTGCAGACTTTAACTGCACTTTTCAGTACATCCCTTACACACTGCTGACTGAGACCATATGTATATCACCTTGTGTTACTTTGCATTTCATCTGCCAACACTGTGATTGATCGGCAATGATCAGGAAGATATTTCCAGTCAAATCTGCTGCTTTCCTCCTTGTTTGAAAATGCACTGAAATTGTAAACATTTGTGATTCTCATCTAAGTGTTACAAAAATGGCAAAATGAGAGTCAGTGAAACACAGTGAGAGCAACCTCGTGATTATCTTCAAGGGTGTAAAATGCAAAGTCAGCAGCTATAAATGTCAACAAAGCACACTCCCTGTAGGGTTATAGAGCATTAATGTCTCTTGTGTATGGGTTATGAAACTGGATGCTACAGAAAAGCATAAAAAATATGCACTTTTACACATGATGCTGCATAACAATAATCAGACTTTAACCCAAATGGACGGGGCGGCTGGGGAAGAAAGTCTGGTTGCCGAGACAGGAAGATGGAAAGTTGGTGGAGAGAGAAAGAAAGATAGATGGAGAAAGGTGGGCAGATTGGCTGCTGTCTAAGATTATCAGGAGTTTATGTTGAGGCACACACACACCACAGAGTTAACTTTTCCAAACTTTGGATTATAGTTTAATAAAGGCACAATATGGAGCTGCTAATGAAGAGTTATTAGGTGTTTACTGTGAAGGTGGTGCAATGTAACTTTTCTCCTCACACCTCCACGATCACAGCCCCATACCATTATAGCATGCACCCACACTGCTTGGAGATGTGAGCACAGATCTAAGCCCTGAAGATACCACACATCCAAACAATGAATCCATGCCTGCTGTTAGCAAGCGGGCCAAACTCACTGTTTGTTTTTTTAATTTTTTTTAAATTGACACATTACAGCTATTCCTCGTGGTTTCAAATTCCCCTGATGATGTTTTTTGTCAGGCAGGTTGTCTCCTCCTGTTTTACAGCCATCTGGAGCCATCAAAGAGTCTAAGCCACTCGATTTAGTAGATAGATTTCACTTTCCAACACAGCTCAGCCAGGCACTTCTGCACTGATCATCCAGATGGTGGTGGAACATGCAGCTTTATGTTTCTGTCTATTACTTTTGACCCATATGGCACTGAATTCAAATTTGTTTTGTTATGTACTACTATTGCTAATATATTTTCCAGCTATTTTGAATTTATGCAACCTCTCTGCTGACGGATGGGCAGTGGAGTACAGCACACCACACTGTATTCATGCTCTGGTGGGCAACCTTTTTTTCCTCTCACAGAGTTCACTCAGTCCCAACAAATGTCAGCATATTTCAGCTGCTGAAAGTGGAGTTTTAAGAGTTTAGAGTGTTTTGACTGAAGAAACAATCTCGAAGATCTTCCTTCTGTTGCCTTTGGCAGTATCTGTGAAGATAAGTGGTAATTGCAGGTGGACCCAAAACAATGGTCCACAATATATGTAGATTTTATATTTATAAATGCTAACAGTAACTGCCAGTCCAAGAGAACGAGAACCACATCTGTATCTCTCTTCAGTGCCTTTTCTTCTTTCAGCACTCTCTACCTTGGCAAGGCAACGCAGATGTTGACTCTGGTTTTTCTTTGGTCGCTTTGCTTTTGATTCTTTTTCTTTGGGTTTGCAGCTATTTTAGTTTCATCAGCAGTCGATCAGCACCACCAGAGGCCATCCGTGGACGCCGCTTCACACACAGGTGAGTTGAAGGGTGAGTGTGTTGTGTGAGCTTTGCCTTACCAAACATCATGTCACTAACTGTTCGCTGCTTGTGATTTTTCCCGGGAATGTTTCCAGTTTGTAACAGAGCATGAAAACTTACAAATAAGGATAGAGCAAGAGCCACCTCAACATTTAACGCTACCGTACTCAACATCCCATAAAATATTTCCACAGTGCCTTCAAAGTCTGTCAGATCACATTTGGTCATGC
This sequence comes from Scortum barcoo, assembly GCA_023238725.1. Taxonomy (NCBI): domain Eukaryota; kingdom Metazoa; phylum Chordata; class Actinopteri; order Centrarchiformes; family Terapontidae; genus Scortum; species Scortum barcoo. The sequence goes on from CM041553.1 coordinate 6,218,001, forward strand.
TGTATTGTGATAAACTGGCAATTTCACCAATTTAGATATTCCAGGCATCTTTGTGTATGTGTGACTCATGAGCTTGGACCACACTAAAGGAAACTTGCAGCTATATTTAGGGTGCAGAGCCCACAGGCTGCACTGCCCCTGAGCATGCACAATAAATAAGAGTAAGGCTGGTACAGTCCAAAATTACATGTAACAATGGTTCAACGTTTAAGCCATCACAAGGTCATTAAAAAGTCATGGTGTTCATATTCCAAGAATTTAGGCCCGTATGTAATAAATATTTTATACGTTGAGTGGAAATGAATTTATTACCTTATTTCCATAGTTACACAAACAAACCACAATGCATGAGCTGCTTTCACACCTAAACAAAATGACACCAAACCAGCTTTAAAATAGTTGTTTTCATTGATCAGTCTCACTGTAAAATGCACTGTGCAGACATTTTATTTTCTTATTTCTTATTGTCTTTTTTATTTGAACTTGAAATTGAAACGTTCCTGCACTCTCAAACATGATGTCACATCTGACTAACTCAACCTTTAAGGACATCATTTAAATTCTAGTAGATGAAACCAAACAGTGTCCTCTCTGTTTTTCCTCACAACAGATTTCTTGTTTTTAGAGGAGTGAGCGGTCTGCTGCATTGTTCCAGCAAGGGTTAAACTAGACTTTATGTCAGGAGTCTGAGAGCACAAGGGTATTAACCCGCTGTATCCAATCATCCTGCCAGCACACAAACATCCCAGTCACCAGTTTATAGCAGTCCTAATGGCTTTTTAATGACAAAATGTATAAACACAGGAAAGCATATTTGAAGAATTGTGTCATTATCATCACTGATGTCTAAGAGGACATCAGAAATCAACAGTCCAAACAAGAAAAACAAACAGTCTGTTTTGTTTGAGTCTCAGTTCAGTGGGTCATTACGCTGAGAGCGCCCTTGATTCCAACACAGCAGCTTAGCAAAATGAGAAAAAAGCACCACAAACTAGCGAGTCAACAACAGGGGGGCAGATGTGGCAGCGTTCCCCGTCTGTTTGACAAAAACAGCAATAACGAGCATCCGTGTAAATAATAAGAAAACAGCTATACAGACGAGTGAAAGTCGACCACGGAAAACTTTAATGACTAAATAAACAAGAGAGATAGCAGGAGAAAACAACCACTACTGGGATAAGATGGGATGGCAGTATGTGTGTTTATGCATCACAGCACATTTTATGTTGACACTTTGTGTTCTTGAATGCGTAGCTGTTTGTCTACTGCATTGCTTAACCATACATTTGATTAAACAGCGACTGGGGTCACACTACATTTGCCTATGAATGTAAGCAAAGGCACCGCTCACTGTTGGGCGTTAGTCTGCTAAACCGCTTCAGTGTACTTAATTACTTTATAATATATGCAAAACAGACTGTAAATGGACATTTCATGGACGAATTATTATCCGGTTTGTTATTTTTAATTATGAGCATTTTAAATGTAAATAGGTAAATGGTGTGTGGGCATTTCAGGTGAATATGTTTTTTTATTAACTTTTTTTACAGTAGGGCTAAGGATAAGGCAAGCATGCAATGTATGATGAACACAATAAGCAGTGCCTATATTAGAAAATGGAGCTGTCAATCATTCATTTAATAAGCTGCATGATATTGGTCCAAGGAAACTTCCTAAGTCTCTGGTATTTTTTCTGTTTGCCTCTCAACATCATTTATTCTCTCTCCTGTGGCCTGTCTTGGCAGTACAATCTGTCTCTCTTCTTCTTTCCCACACTCTCACAGTCACTCACAGGTTGATTCAGGTTAACTGTTTTTTAAAGGTGGCGAGTCACAATAACTGACTGAGGAAAAGCTGCTGTATTGAAAAGTGTAAATGGCCATGAAGAGATGTATTGTACTCTTCCTCTCACCTCCATTCCCAGAATGAAACTTTGTTAACATAATTCAGCCTCATTCTATTGTCTGAATTAGATACTAATAAGATATTCCTACTGTTACCTGTTCAACTGTGTAATAGTGTGAAAGCAGCGAAGAAAGCGATGTTTTACCTGAAAGAATTGTATTTCCAATCATGGAATTTAAAAACAAAGGTCTTATTATACATTTTCAAATCACATAGCACTGTTTACATTTGTTTTGTTTGTGATGAATGTCTCTTGTCACTGGCTAGCATGCTGTATAAATATCAGAACTGCATTACTGTACATCAGTCTACAGGTTGTGCAGGAATGTGCTGATCTTGCTTACAATAGTGTGCTTGACATATTGATTTTGCACATGATACAAACCTCCTCACACCCCTCTGAGTGACAAAACAAACATGCTCCGGCTGCAATCATGGCCAGAGCTGAGGTAGAATAACAATGATTGCTCGGTGGATAATGGAGTGTGGCCAACAGACCCTTTTCTCTGCAGACATTTGGACTTTTCTTAGCAGGTAAAGCAGGTGTTACTAATGACATTAACAATGGCTCTGCTCCATCTAAGTGTCCAAGTAAGCCATATCGGTGAGCCAGTGCCAGGTTGGGGGAGCGAGCTTTAACACTGGAAAGAGTTCCAGTATCATTAACACTGTTAATTGCAGCTTCTCTTGCTGTGACACATCAAAGTAGAAAAAGGCTCTTGCCAAATTACAGCAATCCATTTGCTTCTCTTCTGTTTATACTTACTTATACCACACACTGTAAAAAAAAAAAAAAAACTTTTACACCTTAATGTTTTCTGTATCCATTTGTGCAGTCAATTTCACATCAGCATTTTACCATTTTCCTATTTTCACCCTTTTTTTTGGTTTGTTTTGCTGACCCTTTGTTTTTCATGTGAGTACACCCGGCAGATGCAAAATGTTCTCAGTTAAACCATATTTCATATGCAGCATCTCATGAAAAATACAGTAACTGAATCCTACTATGACGCTTTGTTCGCTTTCACCAACCTAAAGAGCAAATTAAAACAAATTCTGATCAATTACTTCAGATCAGCATTGTAATTTGACCAGTACTTTGTTTTATGACCAAACACATGCAAAAGTAATGACACCGTCTTCAGTTGTACTTTGTGTTTAGAGCCATTCACCAAATGTTAGCATGCTAACGTTTTAAAATAAGACGGTTATCAAAGGACACATTATACCTGCCTAACACCTGCATGTTAACGTTGTCATTGAGAGCTTGTTAGCACAGCAACCTTAGCATTTAGCTCAGAGCACAGTCTCTCAGTGCTGCGAGCATGGCTGTAGGCTCTTGTCAAATTTTGCCTTGAAGCTCCTCCACATTTTCGGAGTATTAACATACTATATGAGAACTCAACACATAACAGCATGTCATCGCAGAAACTGTATATTTGCTTGAAAACAGACAGCAGTGCTCCTGTCTAGCACAGATACGACACTGCTCTCAGCTGCCCTTCAGCATTTATTAATAAAGCATTAAGTTTTAATTCCTCAAGGGAATTGAACCTGTGGCCTTTTGAGTCACAGCCGGTGTGCTCCGTCCTTCCGACCCACAGTACACTGCTTTCAGGGAGAAAAGGTAAAGAGCACATTCACTCACACTCACTCCTTTGTCCTCTCGTTTTCTTTTAATCTCCTCCCCCACTTTTCATCTCCCGTCCTGCCTTCATCCTTTTCTGTTTGTGTTTGCACTTCTTTTGCCTGTACAGTTCTTATAGCATCCTCCCATCTTCAACTTACACGCACTAAAAACATTTGCAGCGGCTCATTCAGTCAGCGAGCCCAGGTGCTTTACCCTAATGAGAAACTGTACGTCCTGCATCGGCGTCCATGATACAAATCTCTGTATAATGAATGTACTGTACTGTGCCTAAAGTGATTCACATTCTCCCAGAGATCAAATTGAAGCAGATTAAAGCTGCCTGATGTTGAGATCAGACAACAGGCGACCTCGTTAACATCTCTTCAAGGCTGAATAACCCAACAGAATCAGAAGTCAGCTCACACCGCTAAACAAGCATGTCAAATTAGTTCGCAAAATGTCGACCCCGAGTAATTCATTAAGAGATTTTACAGAGCCGCACATTGATTAAACGGTTTAATGGTCACAGGAGGAATTAATTGGAAATAATTAAAATAATTAAGGTAAGAACCTTGAGTCTTTGCATGCCAAAAAATCTGACTACCAAATTAAATTACTTAATATTCACAGGTTTATGACAAACGTTAGAGTTGTTTTTTTAATGAAATACCTTTCAGACTAAAGACAGGTGCTTCATGGTGTCTGCCTTCTGGGCAGTTGATGGCACTGAGGATGTTTGGAAAGCTCTTAAACCCCTCTCTATTCTTTATTATTTTTCGCTTTCAAGATGATTAGATTTTAAGGTAAACAGTCATTTTTTCAATCGGCATCCCAAACTCCTGTTACCACACACACTCAAACAAAATCGTGAAGATGTCAGCAGCTGACACTTGCCTGAGTGCTAATTAGACTTGTGTTGAAGGAGCTCCACTGTAAATGTTAATTCCCTCTGAGGTGAGAATCCGACCAAGACGAGAAATCACCCTCTCCAACCCTTCATCAGCTCATTTAAAGCTTACACGGCCCTCTGCTCTGTAGTTCCCGAGGCCAGAGGAATAACGAATAACAAGGAAACACCACACACGAGCCTTACGGTATGAATTCACCAAAATGATGTTATTAATCATAACCAGTCAATGCAGTTAAATGTATTATTAATCATATGACATACTGAAAAATGGCTGCTTGAACGTTTAAAAATGTCTCTTCTAATAGTGGGCGTAATGAGGGAGCAGATGTAAAACAGATGTTGTGCTTCTCCGAGGATCATACTCGCCCACACTCAAATTGACTGGACTGATGAGGTGATGTGATACTGAGAAGATACATTATGTGTGTTGCACTATATTTTAGATTTTTCATGTGTTGCAGTTCATCTTAATCCATCATAAAAAATCTAATTGAAGAAATCGTATCCCCGACATGTGTTTAAAATCTCTCCACCAAGCTCTTTCTGATAATCCTCCTCATTGGACATTGACACGTCCTCCATTTTTAAACGGTGCTTATTCGGAGCAAGCAAATTGGAAGTACTTAATCTAGGTACTGATTAACTTTTTCAAGAATTCTTCACTCTGGTTTTGCTTCCTCGCCAACAAGTCCAAGGCACTTTTCCAGAAAACTATTGGGACACTAACCTCACCAGAGAAATTACAGCATTTCTCATTTGCTCAAACACTTACAGGAACCTATGTTTTCCTGATGAGGGACCTCTTGTACTTGGGTAAATGTCCTCGCACAGGGAGAAAAGCTGAAAGCGGTGAGGTGTTGTTATAGCACCGCAAAACCGCCAAAGCAGCAAATCTCCCATAGTGGCAGCCTCCTAATTTTGGAAATGTCACATTTAAAGGATCTATTGATTCCACACAGTTCTCAGTACAGTACATAGCTTCCTCTGATTAATTCGTTTTGTTTCAGCTTGTTATGGTGATGGGAAAATGTCTGGTCAGGTTTTGAAGGTCTACGGAGCCCCCAAAGGGACAAAAGGGGGAAAAAAACTGTACATATCTCATGAACACGTGAGAAAGTTTCTCGTGAGTACGAGAAAGTTTCTTGTGAGCACGAGAAAGTTCACATTTTAGAGCATGCAATGAGTTAATGGAGGGATCATTTACCTTATCATCTTTTATTGGTTGATGATATTGTCAGGTATATTTGGTGTTTTCAGGAAAGTGAATAAATCCACCTCTGCTCTGCCGTTGTTCTCTTTAGATGACGCTGAAGTTAGCTTCATATTCACAGTTTCCAATGCAGCAGTTTAGGGGAAAGTTATCATTCAATTAAGTGAATATGCTGACTGACTGACTGTTTGTCCATTGATTGTCTGTTTTTTGTACCTCCTTATTGGATGTGAAATAATTTTGGAGCATTTTAGGTCAAACATTAACTTTGTCTGAGACCTACTATTAGTTTTGTATAACCTTTATTCCAATCGGAAGGTGTGAATCTGAAACTAACTTCAGCGTCATTCTCTTGAGCTTAATGGTCTTTTGCCAGCTCTCGAAACTGAAACCAGCCCACCTGACATTTTATCTCTCGTGAGCTCACAAGATACATAAAGTTTTTTTTTAGTTTTTTTTTTTATTTTTTTTTTTATGCACATATCCCTTTTGGGCCTCCGTAAAGGTCACTCCTGTGGTCGACTTTTTGCTAAGACTTTTTTAATACTCGATACACAAGGGCCACTGACTGCCACAGAAAACATGTGACCTCACTATTGCATAACAGATTTCTCAAGCCACCCAGAAACCCCAACTGTCTCCTCGCTCCTCACTCCATCAGTGTGTCTCGATTGGCAGCAGTGCTTGAAAAAAATGGCAGGGATCTAGTTTTTTTGTGGTCAGCAGAATGTGTGAAGGCTGATAACCAAATCTGACAGTTCAGATTGTGCAGAGCCAAATGTGGAGCGTTGCAGGTTAAATCTAAAATGTTGATAAGTTTTCACTAATGCAGCAGAATCATACAAATAGCAGTAGGTTGCTGTTTGTTTGTTTTTTTGTTTGTTTGTTTTTTTTACATAAAATGGAGAAAACCAAGCCGAACTGAATGAATATTCCTGACACTCACAAACTGAGATGTCATTTGAGGAGGCATTTTAGATTCAATACCATAGGTGGAAAAATAGTAGATAAGGTTAATAAGGCTGTTAGCTGACGTCATAATATGCAACTGCCATATAGAAACATTACGTTGTGAGGTGAGGCGCAGCAAACGGATGCAACAGTGTTAATTTTACAAAGCATCGTAGAATAGGCTATGTGGTTTGTCAGCTGTAACTGTAGCTTACAGTTGCAAACAATCACCATCGCCTAGTTATAATGCACGTTGTGTCTTGCTACACGTGCGTCTCTGCCTAACACCTCCTAACCTCCAGCCCGCATAAATGGGCCTCTCAACACAGAGGGTTGACAAGAAAAATACATTTTGCAAACTCTAGCAATCGAAGCACATGGACACCAAAGAGATAATTTCCTGCTGCCTCGAATATACTGTAAATGAACTCAAATCCTCTTTTACAGTGTGTGCGTCAGAGCTTTTCACCGCACGGCAGACACTAACTAATCCATCAGTGACCATCTATTTCTAAGCACCGTCACACACATTGACCTTTTCACTCAATCTCCTCCATTCCCCTCTCGGCTTTCTCCTCCTCTTCCTTTTGCAGCCACATCCAAAGCTGGAGTGGCACTCCAGAAACTGCCATAATAACTACCCGTGTCTGTGGATGAATATTTCTGAAAAAGCGGAGCCTGCAAATGTTTTTTTTTTTTTTCCTCACTGTATGAAGCTCATGGAGTGCAAGGCTGCTGAAATTGGATCATGAGGGAAATAAAGGAAGTAAAGATAAGTACAGGAGTTTTCTAGGAGGAAGCCACAGAGGGACTACACTTGTACGCTGCATTTCTCTGACCAAGCATTTTCCCGGATAGAAAATGATATTATGTTAAAGTGGGGGACGGGAGGGGATAAATCACCATTTTCCGGTACAATTTGATCATTTAACTGTCCAAAAAAAGTTTGAAGGTGAATGTGATGAGTACTAAAATTGGGTTTTATTTGATTCTCTTTCTAGTAATGTCTATATTTGAAGTCCAGTATTCGGCCCTGTGATGTGATTCAGTTAGTCTCTGATGCATTTGATGACATAATTTGGTCAGTGAATAGTGAGGATGGGTCGGTGCCACGTACAATACACAGTGGAGCTGTTTGATATACTGCGCTTGCAAATTTATTTCCAGATTCACATGCAGATACCCACAAAGGATATCACAGACGTTACATGAAATGACAAAGGACAAAAGGCAATAAAAGAGTGTGACTAGGATACAACGTGTTTGCTGGGAATACACACACAAATGTGCATACATAATGAATTACTGTTCAGTTCAGCTGAGAGTTGACAAAGCAAGGCAGCTTTGATTGCTGCAAATGAGCTGAGAATGAAAAGTGTTAAATTAATTTTGTATTGTCTACAGCCAAGGGAATGAGAAAGTTGGTGGTGGCAGCTGCGGCAATCAAAAACGTCTCCTTCTGCCACCCGTAGCCTGCCGTTTCTCCTGCCACTTTTCTCTTCTTTCACTCTGAACCCATTTCTCCACTTCCCTTTTCCCAGTCGCTCCATCTCTCTATCCAGTTTAAAAAAAATTCCTCCAAGTTTGCAGTGATTTCTATTTTCACGCTTCATGATCTCAGTGTTAGAGATCCATTCATCCGTCACCCATGCGTGCACTGTAGTGGATCAGCATATACTTACTGTTAACTCAGCACCAATAAAGTTCAGTGGAAACCAAGGAAGGGGGAAGATGGGAACTTGCAGAGAAATAAGAGAGAGGCACACTGAGACACACTTTGACTAATACTATTATTACATCTGATATTAGAGGTGTGTGTGTGTATGCCTATATGTGTATCATTTTCCATAATTTCATGGTTGTGATATTTACTCATGCTCACAAAATGAGCTTAAATCAGTTTTAAAAATTAGCTTGTCCAGCAGCTGGAAAACAAACTAATCATAAAACTGTGGTCATCGGTGCAGTTAAAGTAAATATAATCGATATTTTTATATTACCAATGGATCACAAGACTTCCTATATGTCAAATTGTTGCTCATAATGACGGCCCCCAACTTTACTCTTTTGGTTCACTCTCGCCACCCTCAAAGCATCGTTTCCAGCAGCAGCAGGCAGCTGTTGACTATACTGTGATCGCAGTGGAGCATTTAGCAGCTAAAGAATCAGATATTTCTCTTGGGAGCTGGTGGAGACAAAAAAATGGAGCTAAAAGGAGATTGAATATTGTTCATGAGGTGGCCAGAAACATGACTTAACATGAATGTCTGCTTTCTAGTTCAGCTATATAATCTTAAAAGGTGATCATTTGCTAGTGTTGTTAGTCTCCGGTTGGGAACAGTCACTTATTGCGTGTTTAAATGAAGTGTAGATACAAAATGATGATTCTGCAAATGCGTGACCTGAGTTTCACCTCATAGCTGTGCACATTTCCCAATTGACCGTCATGTATAAAAATCAGACCAAAAGACCCGTGACAGCCCAGTGATTGGGGCATTGGTCCTGTCAAGTGGAGGACACATCCATGATGATGTCTCGGTGAAGGAGAGCAGCTGTCATAAACTGTACGACCTACCTGACATGACACCTGCCTCAAGCAAAATGCCATCTGAGCCTCAAGAGACCACGACGAGCAAAGAGAAATTCGTAAGCCACCTTTGTGAGCAGACAGAAAATCTGGCCATTAAAAGCACTTGCTGATATTGTTGAGAAAAGCTAACTTAAATTCTCACCAAAAGCGCAGTATGTGTGTTTTTGCGCATGTGCACCACTCAGCCAGGTAAACATGTTGGCCTGGCAAGCATAGAGGTGGTTGCCATATTCTACCTGTATGGGCAAGAGAGAGAGAGAGAACAGCAGGCACAGATGGCCAGTGGGAGTACATGGCACCATGCTGCAGATACACACACATATACAACCATCCCCTCAAACCAAAGGGCCAAATTCAAACGCTAAGCTCCACACAATCATTTTTACCGATTAATCCTCTAATCCTAGCTTGATGATTACATTATGCACAGGGTTTGATGGAGCCAGCGGTAATAAACGTGGTGTGTTCACCTTTTTAATATAAAATACAGATTGCGACAGAAGCCAGTACTGTATGTGTGTTTGTGCCTTTACATGCCACTAATCCTATAGTGCACCGAACAGCATCAATACGTTGGTGTAAAATGAGAAATATGCATACTAATAAATGGCAAGGACACCCAGTAAGGTCTGAACTGCTGAGTCACACAAAATTTAACGTAATGACTGATGTCATTAACATTGCATGAATGTTAAAAGAGAATCATAATGATCTCATTGCTCTAAACCCTGAGCTTTTAGACACAGGCTGTCTCCGCCCACCCACAGTCATCTTCTTCATCTCACTCAAGTGAGGTTTTAAGTAACCATCAAAGGGGACGGCACTGTCAGAAATTATGCAAATGAAGGGGAGCTACGTTGCATCTAGATTTCATGCATTAATGGGTGTGAAAACTGGTAAAGAGAGAACCTTACAAGACCTCTGCAGCCCACCTCTAATTCTTGTTCGAGGCTTCGTTAGTAGCTACTTCTAGATTTTGACAAGAAAGAAGATTATGATATGTGGAATACAAAAGACGATAGCTCTAATTGATTTTAATACTTTTGTCCATCCAACTGTTTGTCAGTGTCTAACACTGTTAGTGCATTAGTGCAATGCTAAATTGGTGGAGTAAAATTGATCTTCTTAGTAAAAATGCTACTTGCAAGCATGCAGTTTAACTAGGAAAATTGCTGCTGAAGACATCTTTACAGATTCAAGTTGATTCAGCTATCAAAGTCCTCTAAGCTACTTCCTCTTACAGCCCAGATGTCATAATCCAGATGAGAGAAGTTCTGAGTCGCCTTCAGCCGTTACACTGAACTTGCAGGAATCAGCTTTATGAATAGCAGCAAGTGCTTTTGTGGACTTTTTCTCCAAGATTTTGCCTCTGAGGATAAATACAAGCTGTCCTAACCCTCTGATTGGTTGTCTTTGTAGCAGCCATATGCCGTCCGAGGAAGATCTGTTAACGCTACTCATGGCTGAAAAGACTCTCAATACCCCTCTGTGTGTCCACTCCAAGCATTTCTAATTACTACTATTACTATGCAAAACAACCAGTCGTGTTATTTACTACATACATAGATAAATTGTGTATAAATGCAGGAAACCACCTGTATTCAGTAAAACGCCTTAGGAAAAATGTTAATCCTTGCATTGTGAAGATTCCTTTCCTTAATTACCATAATTATTCATCATTTTTAATAATTTCTTCCTGTGACCATTAGATGGTTTAATCAATGTGTAGCAATGTAAACTCACAGGAAATTACACAGGGATGACATTTCATTAACTAATTTGACATGGTACTTCTGCATTGTGAGCCACCATTTGATTCTGTTGTATTACTGAGTCCAGATAAGATGTTAATAAAGTCTCCTGTTGTCTCATCTCAAGATCAGGCTGCTTAATCTGCTTTACTTTGGTCTATAGGAGAGAATCTGAATCACTTTTGGCACAAGCTGCAGTCCTAATGAGGAGACTTACTGGATTGGAGGATATCAGAATTAACTAACACATACAGTGATATCAAATTATACATATGTATGAGATTCAAAATTCTTTAACAATAAAACAGTAAAATGTTCCTAATATATATATATATATATATATATATATATATATATATATATATATATATATATATATATACACATATATATATATATATATATATACATATATATATATATATATATATATATATAGAGAGAGAGAGAGAGAGAGAGAGAGAGAGAGACTCATACAGAAATAATTTCTCTCAATCATCTGTAATGACCCATTAGAGGTGTGTGGTGGTGTCCGTATCTGTAGCATTTCTACCTGGATTTTTTTATTTCACTTTGTGTTTGCAATATTTCTGGGCATCACTCTGGCCAGTCAATAACAGTGTGCAGGGTACGAGGTGTGGGACTCCATAGAAACATAGGAACCAGCTGCCAAATCGTAAGCATGTGGGAACACCAGCATTTGAACAATCCTAATAATTGTACCTTTAAAGAGAAAAGGAGAAAATTGTAAAGAAAATTCAGTTAAATTCTCACTTGTTTACTTCCTCGATCAGTTTTGTACTGACCTTTGACATAGTATCATCTCCTCTTTACAGAGTGGCATGCTGTCTCATTTTTATGAGCAGAACACCAAATGGCAGATCTAAAGGCACACAGTACTTGGTGAATAATGTAATTCATCTAAATATGACATAGTCTCATATCTCACATCCTATGTCTCCTGTCTTACAACAGTGCAGTCAAGTGTAAATGTCCTCTCTCTTTTATTCTGTCCTTCACTTTTCCTTCTCCCCTTCTCTGTCACTCTGCCTGTTTATAACCCTGTCAGTCAGTCAGTGACAGTGCATTATGAAATACGACTCTTGACGATTCACAGCTGGTCAGAGTCAGGAAAACTAGATGTGGTGTAGCCATCTCCTCTGTATTTATTTTTGCAGTAACCAAGACAGAAAACATGGTACAGAGCAAAACACTAATGGGCACAATACAAAAATAAATGATGAGATGTATCAATGTAGCGACTGTGAAATGGACATGAAACGTTCATACAGTGGTGTAGTGGTTAGCACTGTCACCTCACAGCAAGAGGGTTCTAGGTTCAAACCCAGGCTGACTGGGGCCCTTCTGTGTGGAGTTTGCATGTTCTCCCTGTGCCTGTGTGGGTTCTCCAGCTTCCTCCAGCAGGTTAGGTTAATTGGTGACTCTAAATTTCCCTACGTGTGACAGCCCTGTGACTGACTGGCGTCCAGTCCAGGGTGTACCCCGCCTCTCGCCCTAATGACAGCTGAGATAGGCTCCAGCACCCACTGTGACCCTATTCATGGGTATGCTTGCTTTTACTGGAGAGATACAATCCATAAACTTCTTGCAGTCCCACATCGCAAAAATATACTTACATTTCCATTTCTGTGTGTATGAAGAAGGAATGTTAACATCACCAGTATAGAGAGAAATATAATGAAAATATACCTGTACTGAAATTTGTTTTCCCTGCATGAGTGTATAGAATCTCTAAGAAAAATTAAACATTAACTTTGCAACATTCATGTGTGCAAAAATAATAAACTCAGACGCTGTGCACCATCAGTTGTGTATAACAGTGAAACTGAGCCAGCTGATCAGTTTTTTTGTTTACAAACATAATATTTATTCTTTATAAAGCACTTCCTTTTCAAAAGAATGAATGAAGTGACTTGTGTGGCTATACTCACACTGATATTTATATTACTGATATTTCAAATGGTACAATGTGAGATTCTATATCTTTGCACTATATATATAAAAAAAACTTCTCATCACGAGCACAAAGAAGAAGGCTTGACAGGGACAGAATTTCTGTCTCTCTGTGAATATAACAGGAGTTTAAGGACATGATCACAGTCTGACACACGGGGTGGAGACTGAAGCTACTGAAGCACAGCCTGACTGCACTGTGAATCATTGTATGCTGAAAGCAATAAACCAGGTTTTGTTCTCATATAAACAGAAAAACAACTGTTAACTTATCTTACAATAACAATAAACACGTAAGCTGTTCTGCCCCATGTATCCAAGGGAGTCAATGCAGTGGAACATAAACTAATCCCTGATACATCCATGTGAGATCCAAGAAGATCCATGTGTGCAGTCTGGATGGCACACACTCACTCATAAATGCAGGATCTGTGAACTGATGGCAGATAGTCTGTACCGTCTCCCAAAAGCCCAACTGTTAACCTTCTGTTGTTATCGACTCCACTGCTGGCAACTTAATCTCTCACTCTCTCGCTCTCTCTCTCACATTCGCACATACACATACACACACACACGCATATACAAATACTGCCTTTATTCTACATTCAGTTTATAGCTGACTCTTCATCTATAATCAGGTCATATTGCTGCTTATAGAAAACAAATCAAAAACACCCTGAGCAACTGTTCACCTGAACACAACAATAAAGGCAGTTTCTATGCCCTACTTACTATATGGTACACTGTATGTTCTCAGAAATGCTTTTAGATTAAAAGAAAAGTGGAAACAGATTTTAGTCATGAATATCAAGAGGACTAAGCAGCTGTGGTTTAACTGATGTGAGCTTAGTTTCTTAAAATCAGGATCATTTGTGTCTGCCTTTGACTATTTATTGCATCAACACTGTTCATAGTTCAGTGGAGTGGCTCAGCTCCAGTCATTTCTCAGAACTAATCTGCACAGAAGTCACAGACTCGTCTTTGAGCCCCCAACAGAGCCTGGGATTCTGGGAAACGATGAAACAGGCCAGAGCACATATTACAACATATTGAGATGACACATATGCTGAATTCACATGCTGAAGATCAACTAGATGTCGATATGTAGGTTGTTTGAAATATCTTTATTTTAGTGATCCTAATACCTTTTCTAGTGGTGCCATCAAACCTTGCAGCACCTTTCAATACAGCTTGTAAATCACCATAAACAGGCAGAATCTGCTGTGCACATTCATGCTCTCAGCAAGAGACCACCTAATAGGACGTTCAGAGCTGAGCTTGACAGGCTGAGTTGTTCTGAAGTGGTGAAACTTGATGCTGTCGATATTGTCTGGGAGCAATGAATTTTTGTACAGAATTTCATTCAATCAATAGATGTCTCTAACTGGGCCAAAGTTGTGGACTGGTGGCCAAAGCGGCAAGCATGGATCAAAATTTCATTTTTACGGAAAGCACGTATGCTTTACAATATGGTTGGATGAAGGCAGGCATATGCAGATGATCAGCAACAATGACAACATTTTTCTTCTTAAAAGGAAATTCTATCATAGAAAGGCAGTCACTACATTATGTAAATTATGTTCAATTTACATCCTAATATTACTTCACCGAACTTCAATATTTACCAAAGATAAGAAGGTTTATTTAATTCTGTTTTATTGCCTCTCTTCTCTGCATTAGATAATATTTGTTCTAAAAACCATGTCAGACCAACACGACTCTGGTGGCTACTTATCAAATAAGAAGCAATCAAAAGACAGAATTTAGGCCTTTTTGACCTTTTTTTTTATTCAAATCAAGTTACAGCTGTGTTGTGTCGTCTCTCAGTATATCACGTCTAAACCACGTGCCGACAAATGAAGTTTTTCCTTGTTGACAATTATTTAGGCAGACTGTTGTGTGATAATACAGTGTGCTGGTAGGTGTTGTGGCCAGTGGTAGAAAAAATTCAGTTGTTCAGCTGAAGAAAACATCTTGAGGATGGTTCAATGTCACATTTTCATTTGACAAAAAGAAAAGACAGTTCCTTAAGCTAATACATCAAGAAAAAGAGAGCCTTTGTAGTAACTTGTCATGCGTGTGGATGTCTTTGGTTGTATTATACATCTTGCAGTTGTTGTCACACACTGGAAAGATTTGAATGCCAGACGTCTGTCCTCAGTTGATTCAGTGTTGTCTAACTCATATATACTGAGCAGCATTGAAAGCTGAGCGTCTGCCAACTGCCATAAATAAACATGGAAATATAAATGTCTATTTGCGACTTGATGTCACATTAATGTTTTCTCGACAGCGAATATTTGCAGTAGTCATATTAATCATATAAACCAAGAATCTCCATGCTGATTAGATCATCTCTCATGCAGCACGTAGCACTGAATGTAGTTTATAGTAGTGTAGTTTATAATGATATATCTTTAACAATGTGTTTAGCTGGTGGAATGAACTTTGAATTCAGCACTTCCCAAAACAGAAGATACAGCGGACAGAACAAGAAAAATCGTACAATAATGAGACATTAAAAGGGTGAGTGAAACAACAGATTGGGTGTTTTCGTCTCAGGAATTAATTTTTTTCACTTTTATTGTGGAACCCATCAGTTCAGTTTGCCTATGGAATATGGCAGAACCCAGCTGTGCGCCTCTATGTAATTTGCAGAGGGCTGTTCATAGCTTCAGGGCTAACACATGGCTACATTACAAAACATCAGTGACTGAGACACAGGGCTGTGTTAGTTACACTCAGCATGTGCACTCACCAAGGTTTAACAAGAAGGCACCCAAATGATTTCAGATGTGGGCTGTGGGTGGATGATTGTCACATTATCCCTTATTGCACCACAGTAAATATGTAAATGTAATCATACATTTCACTACACAAATCTAGTGGTTAATCACCACCAGTGCAAATACAGGAGCATATGATTTTGTTTTATACTCTTATAAATATATATTTTTTTCATATAATGTCATACATGTTGCTTAAAGATTACTTCAGTAATTTGTATTACACTTCCATGAAGATGGAGAGCTCACAAAAAACGTGGTATGGTATATAAGTGTGGTTAAGATTGGAGCAGGAGCTGAGATATTCTGACTTTTATTTTTTCAGATTAAGTCAAGCTTTTAAGACAGTACATTTCCCAAAATGCAACTTGTTAACATCTTTTGTTAGACCCCTCCCGTGCCTGCTAAATCCCCACATTTTTCTAAACTTTCTGCCACCACTTAAAACATGTTTTCTGTTACAAATTTGTAGTAAAGAAAATCCCGATGATGTCATTGTTGCATCATCAGGGTCATTTTCTCAGATTAGACAAAGCTTTTCAAGAGCCATAAAAGACATTACACAACTGTTTTCCCAGGCTGAACAGTACTTTTCATGATGAGCATGCTGATCTTTAAATGTAAACTTAAGGAGGAGCCATCCTTTAATCCATGACACATTATATTGTGATGCACGAGGTACAGATGTGGATACACCTCACAGATACGCCTGCACCCTGGAGAAAATCCCTTATCCAACACATGACAGGTTTACCCGTCCTCTATATGAGCAAGGTCATCCACCGCTGAGCTCTTTTCATTTTCTCATCCTTTACTTGCCTTTGTCCCTGTTGTTTGTGTCTCTCTCTGTCTCTTTCTCTGTGAAACATTATGTTCAGTGATGGCCCAGCTCCTTATGAATTAAACATAGCACTTTCTCCTCACTCTCAGCCGCTGCCAGGCTCGCTCTTTGACATCTCCCGCAAACTTTCACGAGAACTCGCTTGCACACTCACACACATTCAATAAAAATGTAATTCTCTCTACACCATAGCATCTAAACGCTCATTTCATCTACCAGCGTCCGTAGATGAGTAACCGAAATTGCATTTAATGTTCGCTGAGACGACATGTACAAGAAATAAATTGGGAAATTGAATAGTTTGAGCTGTTGAAAGAGCTGTTTTTATCTAGCGCAAATGAATCAGGTAGATTAATACTTTGAGCTTTACTTCTCAATAGAATGGCATGATAAGTTTTTCAATAAGATCGGTTTTCAGAGTGAAGCATGCCTGCTGCATGAAAATGAATTGGACTCCGTCCAAACAGACAACACTCTCTCTCTCTCACACTCTCACTTGCTGTCTTGCTCTTTTCATCTCTTTCAACTTTGCCTTTGCTCTCTTCCTCCATGTGCTATCCAGGGACATCTATCTTTATCCCCAGAGAAACACCTCACAGCTTGAATCTTTTGCTTATCTGGCACCTGCCGGCTCACCAGGACCCGGGGGCTTCAATTCTTTATTCCCTGCTTGTTGAATTCCAAGGGCAGGTGTATGATAGAGCTGTATTCATTCACATGCATTACTTGGGTAAACAGAGTCATATGCCTCTGCACATGGGATCTGTGGTTTCATCATGATATGGCTTTTACTGTCAGAGCAATGTAAAAGGTACCATATGCACAGGTGGCACCCTGCTGGGATCAGATCACAACAGTAATTCAGAGGGCTGCTGCATGTGTTTTTCTTCTCGATGCCTCAAATCCCAGAGATATGGGTGATTAAACTTTCTGTCACTGTATTTCACATAAAATCAGTATTTTATATTCTGCAAGGCTTCTTTTTGCTGAATATGTCATTAGAGACACATCTCACAGGTGCCTCAAGCACATGAA
Organism: Scortum barcoo; assembly: GCA_023238725.1. Taxonomy (NCBI): domain Eukaryota; kingdom Metazoa; phylum Chordata; class Actinopteri; order Centrarchiformes; family Terapontidae; genus Scortum; species Scortum barcoo. The sequence goes on from CM041553.1 coordinate 6,235,584, forward strand.
GTCGGCTTGAGAAAAATGTGTTCAATTATTCATTCATTATTATTCATAATTACCTTGGCCTTTTTTCTCTAATTTATGTAATTGTCCAATGGCACTCTTTACAGAGTTCATGAAAGTAAACATTTGGTCATCTACAATTCTGAAGCAAAAGATATTGCACTGCAATTATGCAACTTGTTACCTCCAGGCTAGGAGTAATTATGAATTATTCAAACAGGTTAAAATGTTTAAGGTAAATCTCAGAAGGCCAGCTTGTAATTTAAAATCCTGTTGCAATAATCAGCCTTTTTATTACCTTGTGCTGGCATTACTTTGTGCTGGCATACCTATCCCTGAGAGTTGAGTTTGGCAGTGTGAACACAGAAATCTTCCATAACTCCCCCTCTCCAGGGGGAGGACATAATACAATAAGATCTGTCCAATGCAATCCATTATATTGTAAGGTGTGATGGTATTTTGGAAATGTGTTGGGTTGTGTGGAGGGGGAGGGTGGGCAGCATAAAATTTAAACTCCAGGAGACTTTGTCACAGGAATATAAGATGAACAACAATGTATTAAGAAGGTTTTTGATGCAGACCCTGACTCCATGTGACCATGTGACTTCCTGGCAGAATGCTCTGTGTCTCGTCAAGTCTGTTAAGTTCCATGTCTGTCATGTTTCTGTTTCCTGTTCTGGCTTGTCTTTTATTTTGCCCATTACCTCATGTGTATATATTGTCTGCATTTCCCCTGTCTCGTTGCCAGATCATCAAATGTACTTCCTTGTGACACGTCTTTGTCTCGTCAAGTGTGCGTCTGGGATCAAGCCATTGCTCAAGCAAACAAACCAAGAATCAAGAATTGTAAGATCTTTTATTAAATCTCTTTAAACTCAAGCCTCGAGTCTGGTCCTGCTTTTGGGTTCACCTGCCTGGTACACGATCTGTAATACTCTGCAGGAGGTTGTGAGCCTGACACGTTGAGGAGCCCTCAGTTGAGGGTGGAGATGGGGTGACTATGAAATGAGCAAGACAGAGAAAAGGGCTCGTTTATGAAGGAGGTTCAAAAGGAGGTTCGAACACACGCAAGAACCGGATGAATGAGATGAAGAGGAGAGATGAGGGGCTAGACCAGAGCAAAAGGTGAGAATGAACAATCTCATCACTGGCTTACAGAAAACTTCCAAACCAATGTAAGCAGCGCCACAAAGTATAACCTTAAAATCATCTTGGATTTGGTTAAAAAAGAAAATCTAAAAATTACAAAGAGTTGAGAAAACAAGGTGTATTTATCAGTTTTTTTATCAGCTGATGGAGTTCATAGATTTTCAAATGATCTTTTTTTCTAAGCACTTAAAAGTTCTGAAACGCATGATTTTCGTCATTGCTCAGCATATTTTACTATCAGCCATTCAATTTATCTGAAATTACCTCTCTATATATTTAGTGGAGTCTGCCCTTTCTGTGCTGGACTCAAATAGTCCACACAAGGATTACACATACACAGCAGACAACATATGCATGTAATTCAGTTTTATCTCACTGATATCAGCCTCACTGTTCACTCCCCTACATCTGTACCACAGCTGTGTGATTGCTGCTTTTGTTAATTACTGTTAATAGAAACGTATCCTGCTGCTGCTACATTAAATACATTCAACTAACTGAACACTGGCTGGCTTTTTTTGTGAAGCAGTCACAGGAGACACCATGTATTTGCCACCAAGGTTAGTTTTTTGGATCGGTTTTCGGATCAGAGCTGTAGGCTCCAAACTATCAACTCAGTAAATTGATGGCGGCTAAAAACCTTCCACTGTTTGACCGTTTGGCTGCACTGCTTGCCATTTGTGTTTCTAAGAAAGTGCTTGCTAACGCCTAGAAACCTGAAACCTGTAGACCACTACGAAACCACACCTGCTGTTGCCATGGTAACCGTAGGTGTCAGCAAATCAGCCAGGACTGAAATCTTGAGCATGACATCTTTAAAGACTTTCTCCATGTTGGCTAACACAGTGTACATGATAATGCACGAATAACAAAATGACAAACACTAAATACTAACACTCGCAGGAAGTGTCGTTGCAGAGTCTCTTTTCCCCTCAACAATCTGCAACAGGAACACACTGATCAACAGAAACAAGTCCCGGCTGCCTGCCTGTGTCCGTGCTGATTTCAGGTCAACACAAGCAGCATGGTCTGCGTGGTAACAAGAGAATCCAGATTTTCACTGCTGGGTCTGTGGAGTCAGCCCCGGGCCTCAGCTGGCCTTTGAAAAATAGATTTTTATGGACAAAGATGCTCTTTTGGAGGTCATGCTGTGTTTTTCTGTTCCTGCTTCCTTTATTTTGTCAGCTCTGAATACAGAGCTCTACCCACGGCAGTAAAGACATTTAGCTCTAGTCAGTGGGCATTTCCGGCGTCTCGCTATGAGCAGAGTACTGACACACGCACAGCAAGTCTCATTTTCTCCTTTTGAAAACTTACAATGTAATCGTGGACCAAAATCAGCTCCTGCTAAATGCTGCCGCTTTGTCACTTAATCCATAAAGGTCTCCCACCGTGAACATTCGAATGCCTCTTTACAATGTCCACCTTCAAGTTCTCATTCTGACGTATTTCACGACAAATCTTTTAATGCAGAACTGAGATTGTGAACTGAGATCATATATTAACAAATAAAATAACATTGTAAACATCTATGAAGTCATTCCTGTTCTATTTTTCCATCTCAGGTGATCCAAAAGGTGAATCCTGATAACTGCATCCTTTACATTTCCATTGTCTCAGTCAACTAACTATATCATAATCCTCCTCTATATTCTTGTTACATAAAGATCCTCTTTAAACTTTTCCTACTTTCAAGCTCTGCTATAAATATCTTCTTCAGTGGAATTGAAAAAAATAAATTGGTACACCTGTGAGGAGTCAAGGATCATGATGGGCATTTTTTCTTCTCCTGCTCTCAAAATGACAGCTTTAAGACGGCTCTGCTGTAGCAAACAGGTTATTTAGCCACCCCCTTTTCTCTTTCTTTCACCGCTCCACCATCATCCGTCTCCTCCCAACTGATCTATATTGTCCCTCTTCTTTCCTCTCTTTGCCGTACACAAAGCAATACCCCCAAGGAATAAATCTGTAAGTGAAGCTTTGCTTTGAAAATTAACGGCTCTTATTGAATCAAATGAGGCATGGACTCAGGGAGGGAGGAAGGAAAAGGTCAGCAGACTGAGAACATTTAATGAATATTGAATCCTCCACCACCACTCTCTGTTTTACACACACACACACACACGACAACAGATGTTTCAATCCCAAAAAAATTCATTCAATATTATCAATAAAGAAATGTACCGCTGGGATTGGACAGGTCAGGTTTTAACGGGGATAAAAACAAAAAAAGTGGAATATTTACAATTCCTGTTGTGCAGTAGAATTATTGATCTCTTCTGAGACCATAAAAAAGAGAAGCTGCTGATTTTATGTTTTGTTTATTTTTTTTCCTCCACGATTATGATGTGAGAGTGGACGATTTACTGTGGCAGATAGAGACCAAAGCAGAGCTTAAAGGAGAGTGAACACTGGAATGAATGCTAATGTTGCTTTGTGTCTGCTGAAAGTGTAAATGCTCACTTTATTATCCTCAAAGCTGATAATAATGTCAGTGCACAGCTCCACTGTCCCCAAGTAGCCAACAATCATCAGTAATTGCAAGTGGGGTTCATCTGATGAACTATTTAAATCTCTCTCTGATTTCACATTTTGGATTTGGAATATTTTCTTGTGTTTGCAAAATAGTTGGACCTTCACAACCCAAATAAAAAAAAAAAGTTTTTTTTAAGTGCATGCATAGTTTGGCAGTTTTTAATTTTTTAGTTTTCAGTTTTTAAGAATTTCAGTGACAATGATTGTGTGATGTTGTGCAACGACAATTGTTACCACCTGGCTCAGGGGTGAAAACAAAAAAGGGCGCAACACACGGTCAGTGCCATCAAAGAATAAGATTTATTTAACACAAAGTGTCCATCACAGTGGTAAAGAGATGGAGTGTGGAAAACACCGAGCTGGGTAAGCAAGGTGACACTCCCAGCTCCACCCTTTAGCAGCTCCACAGGCTGCAAACCAGAAATGAGTGAGACACAAATAAAGGAGTGGGAGGAGTCGTCACACAATAAATTCTTGAATCTTGAATCAATGACATAGTCACTGTCATAGCTTCACAGATCAAGTAAAAGACTAAAGACAAACATGAGGCACTTGTCCAGGACATTTGATGGCTCAGTAGTTTGAGTACTCTGTCCCTGCACATTTCAACTTCACATTGTCCTTGAAATGTAATGAAATTGGAAATACCAATAATGTGCTTTGTGCACAGTGAGTAAGAAAGTCAGTAAGCAAAATACATTTCCGCACCAAAAAATCATTAAGAGGAGGAGACATGACTACAAACAGGCCATACTCTGACATTTAAATAGCACAATGTAACATAAAGCCAGGTTGACCTTGTAGCCAGTGATGTCCATTTCCAACTTCCAACCTTTTGCTTATTCACCTTGGCTAAAACTTCACCATGACCTTTACTAAATGATTTTATCCACCATTACCAAAGGTTTTTCAAGCTTACATCTTACTCCACTCTAACCTCTGTGATTACCTCAACTAGAGCACCAACAAAAGTTTCCACGAGTTATTGCCAAGTGTTTTTTTAATCAAGAATCTTTATTTTCAAGATTTTTTTTTTCAAGAATCTTTAATCTTTATTAAGATTGGTGACTTCCAGCTTTAAACATAAATATATATAAAAATATGTCGATGGAATTTGGAATTTGGGGGGGTCAATGGAATTTGGGAAAACTGCCTCCAACTCGACGTGCCGCCTCTGGATTGTTGTTCATCTGCAGACTGATCATGCAGTATACAGCTCCTCCAGTGCTAATTTAGCATTAGCTCGCTTGGTGATATGTAGACGGCTCCTCTGTGTTTCTCTGAGGCTGCATGGGTCCTGTCCGCCCGGAGAAGAGCGCCCCGCCACTAGCTCAGCTCCACTGTCGCGTCTGGGATGTTGTTATCCAGCCAGGTCTCGGTAACAATCGCCACGCAGCTGTCGATCTTTGCAGAGACGATCCTCAGCTTCTTCATCTCGTCCATTTTGTTGACGAGTGATCCTGGTGTTTGTGAGGAAGAGACTGGGAAGAGCCGGTCTGTATGGGTTAGCTTGTAGCCTAGCACGCAGGCCGCCCCTCTTGCCCCGCTTTTGTTTACAATGCCTCCTCCGTCTCCTTGGCAACAGAGGGGGGGATCATGAAAGCACTCTCCCCAATCTCCAACAGTCCAGCCCCACCGCACACAGCTGCTGCTGCAGGCGACCAAAAGATCAACAAAAACAAACAGAAAAAGAAAAGCAAGCGTTTAAAGAGCTGCGTGTCCACGCGCCGCCATGGTTGCCAAGCAATCTGTAATAATAATAATAATGTAATCTGTATGTAAAAAAAAAAAAAAAAGTCTCATAGGTTATACTAAATTTCAGTGTTTGACTGCCCCCTCACTCATACTTACACTGAAATCATCTGATGAATATTGAAAGTTCCATCCATCCATTTTCTATACATCCATTTTCTATATCGCTTATCCTGTCTCACAGGGTCGCAGGATATTGCAAGTTATGTATGCTAAATAGTATTGAGGAAGCAACATTTGGTATGCTGGGAATTATATAGATGAATAGACAGACGGTATGTGCTGCACTCTGCTGTAGCTTTAATTGTTTTGCACGACATGAAGCTGGCGTACACTGGGTGGTGAGCAGAGTTTAGGACAGTGCAGCACCAAAGTCAGTGAGCCAGACGGGGCGGCCCTCTTATCAGTTAATTAGACACAACAAATCCCTTGTGCAAAGCATGATGAGATGATGGGCCTCTGGGTTTTGTGTGTGTAAATAGTGAGGTGGGAATCAGTAACATAAAAACAGCTAAAAGAGGGGAAAGTGTTGCTAAACCTTTAAAAGTATGGTTCGAGTAAATGTGTCTGTTGGTGTGAGTGTGAATTGAGTGATTCTCTTTGGCTCCAGTGAAGCCGAGTGTAAGGCAGGAGGACACGTTACTGGCAGCTCTGCACATGATATTACACATGCTATTAGTGACACATCAACCATATCCATTTCCCATTAAAAATGTATTGCCTTTCCATGCCAGTAAGTCTTAAAATAGAAATCTTCGATGAAAGACTGGCAGGGAGTCTGGGTCACCAACTTTGAAAGAACAAAGTACTTGAAGTGCTAATTAAAAGTAAAAGTTTTCCTAAAACTGAAATAACACTCAATAGTAATGATCCTATGTATAATAGCACATCAATATTTCTACATAACAGTAATATATATATATATATATAATATGCTGTACATTGATGTCAGATGTACACTCTTTCATCACTTGTAGATTAATCATCCAAATCACATTTGTATTGTTGAGCCAAGTGTAAACATGTCATGCACATTCATTTCTTGAAATTAACCATGTGTTATATATATATATTGTACATCCTTTAGTGAATATCGACATTTTATCATATCATATTACTTTCCTTTTGGAAAAAGAAAAAAAAAACTCATTTTCACACTGACATTTCAAGCTGGAGACTGCATCAAAGATGTTAAAAGTTGAAAGTCCCCGCTGCTGACAGACTGAGAAATGGTGGGAAATGATCATTTTGTGATGCTCAAAATGAGGAGAAGCTCACTGTGGACATGAGGAAAAACTCCTCTCTGCAGGTATGCAAAAATAAAGACTGTGTTATTTTTAAACCATGCTCTAAAATTAGCATGGATATTCATTGGTCACTGGATGTTTTTTAATCATACATTTTGTATTGCTTATAGATATCAGCAGATAGCCTGGCTAACAGGTCAGCTGTTCTAAAAAAAAATACCTGAATGGCAACTTGATATATTCGGGCTGAAAGGGCCAGGAAGGGGAACAGAAGGTGATGAAACAAAGGTACAAGATGTATTATAGATGTACAGAATCGCTGTGATAGGGATATTTTATGTCCCTGGTACTGCATCAAATCGTCCAATGAGGGTTTCTGGCCCCTGTTTAGCAGCACTGTTAAAGCAGGGACAGTCAATCCAACAACATGTCGAATATGAGCCCAGTCCAGGATCTGAACATCTGGCACATTTGGACTAAATATGGCTCCTAGATCTGTTTTTTTGTGAGACTACTGCGATGTTTTCATCATCTTTTTCAAAGGCCCAGGGTGGGCTGGCACAGACAGAGACAGATGAGGGAGGCAGGTATGAGACAGACGGTGACTTTAAAATACCTGAAGTCTGCATCTGCAGTGTCCTATACTCTAATAAAACATCACATACCTGCAAAAACCATTTCCTTTTATTTATTATAACTGTGACTGACACAAGGTTAGTATAAAGCTCATTAAGTGTAAAAGTGTACCAAAGATTTGAGTCTGGATTTAGCACAGTAAGTAATACAGGTCTGTCATTTGTACCTCATATAATTTACATTAATTCAGTAGTGGGAAGTAATTAAATACATTTACTCAAACACTGTACTGTACAATTTTGAGGTACTCATCAATATCATCAGTTATCATTTTGTGCTACTTGTACGTCTTCTTCATTACATTTCAGTGGGAACTTTTTTACTCCACTACATTCATCTGACAACTGTAATTACTAGTTACAAAAACATAAAACTTATGAAATATGCATTTCCCAAGATTAAACCAGTGGCTGCCAACCTCATCCGAGTATGCACACACACACACCCAAAGATAAAATTCTGTGTCTAATTGGGTTTCAGTTCTTTGTGAGTTGTTAACAATTCAACCAAAGAAACATTTCCCCTCTAAACTTGTCAGATGATTTCATTTACATATCTGTTCAAGGCCCAATGAGGTACAATTAGTCAGTATTTCACACAGTCAGTAAACACACAGATCAGAGCCAAAAAGCTAAAAAAAAAAAAAAAAAAAAAAATTGTGTATCAGAACTTAGTTTTTCTTCTTTCCTGCACCATAAATCATCTCATGGCCCCTCAGATTTGTCCTGGGACCCTTCTGAGGGCACTCGACCTCTGGGTTAAACTACTACTACTAAACTACTGAAACTTAAATTTACTTGTAAAATTAGCTCTGCATTGTTCAGCTATAGCAAAATGCTACCTATGCCTCAGTATTAACAAAATTCAATGTAATAATGTATAAGGTGCAGAGACCATCTCTCCACAGAAGAAGTACTTTTTATAGTTTGTGCAAGTGCATTTAGCTTATGGTCCTTCTGTATGTTTTACTTCAGTAGGATTTTGAAGGCAATACTTTTACTTGTAATAGGTTATTTTTGCATTGTAATGATCTGAGTAAATGATAAACGTAAATTAGTTCTTCTTCCACCACTGCATTCACTCAGGTTATTTTTGTGTACTGTAACATCCATCTCTCCAACATTTTTAGAACCCAATATATTCATTTTTTACAAAATGCAGAAAGAATATAAAAAATTGGCAAGGGAAAATAACATCTTCTGTTTGTTTATCAGCAAAAGTAGATGGTATATCTGCAGTCATTAAATATGCATTCATTTTTTTTAAATAGTAGTAATAGTAAATTTTTTAATAGTAGACACACTGATATTTAAATAACATGCACTGAAACTTTTCCCAGTGCTGTTGAAAGTACCGTGAAATAGCGTCTGCAAGACTTTGAAATGCTGAAAGTATTATTAGTGTGGATCTAATTTGAGCCAAGCTAGACTCTAAGTTCATGCTGTGTCTGCTGCTGTTGTTCTCTGAGGTTACATTAGCACAAGTAATAAAATGATCAAAGCCTGTTCATTGCAATCGCTTGGTCTTAATGACTGTGTTTGTTCATGGTCAGTGATTGAATATGTCCTTCATTTCATTAAGACTCTCCCAAACACCCACAGGACAACACAACCTGCTGATAAAACACCCGCTATCTCCATCGCTTCGATCTTTCATTCCTTTTTCCTGCTCTTTCTTTTTCACTTTTTCGCTTCTTTCCGTGCTGCCTTTGCTTTGTGTCTCACTGCTCTCATACCCCACCTCAGTCAGTTTCTCTCTTTCCACCTAATGGGAGCCAAAGGGAGACAAAATGAGACTGTCATCAAACACAGTTTATGTAACTGTCGTTGTACTGCAGGCTGTTTGCCGTGCTACAGCCTCCCACCGGCCCAGTGTGTCTCTCTCCTTCTTGACTTCCCACTCCAGAGACTCTTGCTGACAAACACGTATTTGTGCAGGTTCACACTCAGTCACAATCAAACCAACCCCCAACTACTGTACGAATGAAATGAATTCCACTTATTTGGATTTGGACAAGTTGTAATGTGGATTAGTGGTGCATATTAAAATGTCACCTGATTGATAAGACGGTGTGTTTCATTAATGAAACTGTTTGATTTTATCACACATAAATGTAAAAAAAAAGAAGTTGAGCAACAGATTTAAAGAGGCAAGTGTATATTTTTCATTGCTGCATTTCGTCAGAAGCTGAGACAGATGAGACGGTTTAAAGTGTTTTCCTGACAAAATCTCAGAGCCTTCAGTTTGTGCCGACCTTTTGAATTCGAGCAATCTCGTCGTCCTTACAGGCGGACGCGTTCATTAAGTGTGGCTCAATCTAAAGCGAATTTCTGATGGATGCTTTTTTTGCTCATTAAAGCAAAAAACTGTTATGGGAAGGTGCAGTAAATAGAGAAGTAAGACAACAAAGGGTGAGGGGGGAAAGAGACTCAGGGTTGGACAAAAAACTGCCAAATCACACTTTGCGACTCTTAAAATGTTACCAGGACCAGACAAAATCTTTAGACATTATTAGACATAAGGGTAGTATTCAGCAGTGATGCAGGAAGTACTCAGCTCTTTTACACTACCACAGTGACAAAATACTGGGTTACAAGTAAAAAAGCACTCAAAATGTATCTCCACAAGCCTGAAAATGTAGATGATCCTGAACAACTGAATCTTGGCCAGGAAAAAGTATTCAAGGCTCTCTTTGTCTCAAAGGAAAGACGCTCAATAAAAATGTGTTAAAGTTTTTTAGCTGCCAGATGCCTCAGTATCTGTTAATATTGAGGTTATGGTGTGTAAGACAATAATAATAACCAGTAAATAGATATCACACAGCTGTCATGTTGCCGTGTTAAGTCTCCCATCCCTATAGTTTGTCATTGATCCATTTCATAGTATCCTTATTAAAATCCATTCATTTTCAGATGATTAAATCGACTCCTGCGTGCAGTGATTGCTGGTTTTCAAACAATGTAAAGTCACTGGATTCCTATTGTCAGGTAAGTGATGAAAGATTTCTGTTTTTTTCTGTTTTGTTGGTCTTTTGTTTAGCAGATGTGAATTACTGCTACCCACGAGTCCCTTGTTCATCCTCTCCCTGTCTCTGGCTTCAGTTCAGTTCAGCTGAATGAGATTTATTGACATTAAAGTTCTCAAACAATATTACCAGTACAGTATAATGTCTTTCTGTCTGACTGTCTGTCTGCCTCACTCTCCCCTCTCTTTCTCCCAGCTTAATATAGTTTAACCGAATTCAGTTCAGTTATTGTGGTGTATTGGCATGGAGGCAGTATAAACAATTTTGTTGAGGCGACCAGTTCAGCAGATCAATAATAAAAAGCTTGCTCTCATTCTGTCTCCTTCTGAATTCAATTAGCTTGGCTGGCATGAATATGCAATGAACAATATCAATCGCTAATTTATGAAGTGTGCGTGTGCGTGTGTGTTCTGGCATCCTTACAACATGGCTGGCAGATGAATGGTTGTCACATATTTAGTAATATGAACACTTACATAGACTGGTGACTACCATACATAGTCTGACAGGAAGTTAGTATATAGCATGTAACACCTGTGTGGTGGCCTCACTGGACATCCCTTATTTATTTATTTATTTGTAACTGACCACAAATGAAACCATAAGGAGGAAACACAACAACAATACAGAAAAAAGACTAAAATATAAATTCATAAACATGAGCGCTCTCCTCCAGTCAAAATATGTTTATATGTGTAATAGATGTAAAAAAAAAAAAAAACAAAAAAAAAAACAGTAAACTTCAATCTACAGGATTTATGTACAAAAGTAAAAAGTTGTTGTTTCTGTTTTCAACATAATTTGACATCTTCTAAGACTAGATCAAACTGTAGTACAGGTTTAAGTCATTTCTGCTAGTGAATAAAGCATGTTTATTTTATTCTGTATTATATTTATAGTAACATAAATGACAAAATAAACAAATATCACAGTATGGATATAAGTCAGGATAGTTTGCTGACTGAGAGTTGCAATATTATTATTATTATTATCCATCCATCCATCCATCCATTTTCAACCGCTTGATCCGGGACCGGGTCGCAGGAGGCAGCAGTCTGAGCAGAGATGCCCAGACTTCCCTCACCCCAGACATTTCCTCCAGCTCTTCCGGGGGGACCCCGAGGTGTTCCCAGGCCAGCCGAGAGACATAGTCTCTCCAGCGTGTCCTGGGTCTTCCCCAGGGCCTCCTCCCGGTGGGACATGCCTGGAACACCTCCCTAGGGAGGCGTAGGCCCAGGGGGCATCCGAAACAGATGCCCAAGCCACCTCAGCTGACTCCTCTTGATGTGAAGGAGCAGCGGCTCTACTCCGAAGCTCCTCCCCGAGTGACCGAGCTTCTCACCCCTATCTCTAAGGGAGCGCTTCCAGCCACCCTGCGGAGGAGGAAACTCATTTCGGCCGCTTGTATCCATGGCGATCTTGTCCTTTTCCTTTCGGTCATTACCCAAAGTTCATGACCATAGGTGAGAGGTGGGAACGTAGATTGACCGGTAAATCGAGAGCTTGCTTGCCTTTCGACTCAGCTCCTTCTTCACCACGGCGGTCCGGTACACCGCTGCACCAATCCGCCTGTCAATCTCTCACGCTCCATCTTTCCCTCACTCGTGAACAAGACCCCCGAGATACTTGAACTCCTCCTCCACTTGAGGCAGGACCTCTCCACCCACCCTGGAGAGGGCATGCCACCCTTTTCCGGTCGAGAACCATGGCCTCGGATTTGGAGGTGCTGATTCTCATCCCAGCCGCTTCACACTCGGCTGCAAACCGCTCCAGTACATGCTGAAGGTCCTGGCCTGATGAAGCCATCAGGACAACATCATCTGCAAAAAGCAGAGATGAAATCCTGTGGTTCCCAAACCGGACTCCCTCCGGCCCCTGGCTACGCCTAGAAATCCTGTCCATAAAGATTATGAACAGGACCGGTGACAAAGGGCAGCCCTGCCGGAGTCCAACATGTACTGGGAACAGATCTGACTTACTGCATTGCTGGCAATGCGAACCAAGCTCCTGCTCCGGTCGTACAGAGACCGAACAGCCCTTAGCAAAGGCTCCCCTGGACCCCATACTCACGGACCACTCCCCACAGAATACCACGAGGGACACGGTCGAATGCCTTCTCCAGATCCACAAAGCACATGTGGACCTGGTTGGGCAAACTCCTCCCATAAACCCTCAAGCACCCTGTGGAGGGTATAGAGCTGGTCCAGTGTTCCACGACCGGGACGAAAACCGCATTGTTCCTCCTGAATCCGAGGGTCGACTATCGGCCGAATTCTCCTCTCCAGTACCTCCTGGCGTAGACCTTCCCTGGGAGGCTGAGAAGTGTGATCCCCTGTAGCTGGAACACACTCTGCGGTCCCCCTTTTTAAAATTATTATTATTATTATTATTGTTATAACAATGTTATGGTGAATACAGAGGAATACAGAGAAAATCTTAATTCTAATCCACAGAAAAAACAAGAAGTCAGAAAAATCAGTCTCCAGAAGAACTGGCTCTATTTTGAAAGTGAGGTACTCTTTCATGTCTGTGTAGTTATAAAATTTACCAAACAGACAAACATCTCCCAGGGGAAACTGCAGGAAATCCCTCTGCTGTATGGCGGACACCCCATCATCACACTGCAGCCTGCTGTGTGTGAGTGTGTGTGTGTGTAAAAGTGTGTGTGTGAGTGTGTGTGTGAGCAGCATCCAGTCGTGGAGGTTTTCTATTTGCTCTGGGGTTTTGCAGCCTGGGGTTTTGCAGCCTTCGTTGCCCGGCAACCGCGCAGAGCGGCATTCCAGGAATTGTAGTTCAAAAAAGGTCGTTTCTGCTTTACTATCAATATGGAGGGCTGAGATGTGAGACTACATATCCCAGAATGCACGTACTACGGAAGTGCCCTCCCATTTTGAGCACATGACTGCTGGTACTCCAGTGAGCCGCAACAACAGAATCAATTGTAGTCTTGTCCTTTTAATTGAGCCTAGCTAGTGTTTGTTTGTGAGTAGCTGCCTTTACAATGAAGCTGCCGTGTTTGTTGGTCGCTCTGTGCCTCGGAGTGTGTGTCATGGCCGGGAAATACTCTCGAGAATTGAACGAGCCGAAGCTGAGCGACAGTGATGGACAGACGGTGGAGTTCAGGATAGCCAAACTCAACCAGGTGTGGGAGAAGGCCAAAAGGGTGCGTATGCTGACACCTTAATATTAGCATGTATAATGTTTTAAAAATAAGATGATTGGGTACATACGAGAAGCTACAAGAGAGGACTTCCACCCCTTTAAAGTAACACCCATTAGAGCACCTGAACGCCTCAGTGGTTTACAGTAGACTGTATAGTAATTATAACTAAAAAAGATGCTGCATGTGAGTTCAGCACAGAAACAGAGAGCCTGTTGTAGGTTACCTGCTCAGTCAATCTCATATTGTGAAAACACACACACACACAAAGAGTGAGGTGCAGACCAAAGTAATAATTAATAATTAATAATTAACCAAGTTGCACATCTCTTCTCCAGTACACCATACTTTATTCACTGAACGTTTTGAGGTATCTTGCCTTCTTCAGAGTGACATTTCCCAAATGTGTCCAGAGCTCAGTCAGAGCCGGCTGTCCGTGGTGACCTGCCCTGCTGTCAGACCATTGCAGGCTGTGAAACCTGATGAAAATCTGCCAACATGGATTAGATCTTAATTGAAGTTTCTCTAGGGACTGAAATTTTCAATTTTCATTACTCAAATAATGTCCTGTTAACAGTACTTTCAAACAGTTTGCAGCTGTCTTACAGTGTGTTTGCTCTCTCACTGTGTCAGTCTCCCCTTGCTGTCTGTTTTTTTTTCACCCCCTTGTGTGTCTGCAGACAGCCTCCCTCCTTCTGCCTGACTAATTTGTTTGTTTGGTTTGCTTGTGATAGATGCAGTTGTCCCCAGTGCGGCAGGCTGAGCTGCACAGTGACTTGAAGATCCAGGAGAAAGATGAGCTGCAGTGGAAGAAGATGAAGGTGGAAGGGCTGGATGAAAACGGGGAGAAAGAGGCCCAGCTCCGACGTAACTTCAATGGTGAGACAGTCTCTGTCAGTCGGGGATAGGTTGAGCCATGTCCTCACTTTGTCCTGAATTCACTGTAGAGTCACTCTGCCATAAATACTCAGTCACCGATCTTGGCAATACCACTCTGGTCTGAAATGTTTTTGTTTTCGGTAAGTAATTATGGTTATAATGTCAGCTTGACTCAACATAAATACTTGAATACATATCAAACAGGTCAGCAAATATCAAGCAGCTCCCAGGCTGAAAATGTTATTATTGATTTTTCAGATTTCATTTTCTGTGTTTCACCAGCAGAGTTTTACAAAGTGGAAAACCTTCGTGTTTTAGTTCATAAATCATACTCCAGGTTGTCCAGTGTTTCTGTGGGCAATTGACATCTTTCTGACTGATTAGAAAGGTTAAAGATGGGGTAAATTCTGTCAAGTGTGAAGCTTCATTAGTGTTGCCATTAAAAGACAATGGTTCAAAGTGATCAGTTGAGACAGCAGTTTGAAGTGAGTTTTAATTTAGTCCGTGCAAAAAAAGACAGAAAATTTAGCCAATGACAGAGCAAGCACATATTTGTCTGAGTTTATGCATTGTCATTAGGAGATAAAGCATGAATAATAGTGGACTCTATTAAAATCACAAACTAACAGCAAGGAATACATTGCTCTGGATCTGATGGTTTATGTGATAAAGTCTGCCCTTTGGCTGGTAGAATAATGAATGTGTTACTTTGCTGTTCAACCAAGTCCCAGAACAAATGCTGCATGATTACTCATCTATATCAAGTTTAGACTGTCTCTTTACAAAGTCTCCATTTGAAATGAAGCCCGTAGCTGAATCCATAAAACACTCTAAAAGCATACAAATGTGATCATGTGCAGTGTGCAGGATATTTAACGTATATGAAACATTTGTAAAGAAATCTTTATGGCATTATGGACCTCATGGTCATTAAAGGATTAAAACATCCCATCATTCTTTGCACCTATTGATCCTGTGGAACCAGTCATGTAGTAAACATTACGATGGTTAATGAAGCAGGATTAACAGCACCAAGCATCAACAAGTTCATATGTCTGTATGTTTATTGCAATTTTATGATTATGCTTAATTCTAATTAGTGTCACATCCACATGGATATAATAGTATGCTGTGCATGTTGCATCCTTGATACTTAATCACCAGTTGCATGTAGTATTCAGCATTGATCTGAACTGTGGGGAATGTATCAACAGCTGACACAGCTACTGTCCCTGTAATTTGCTCTGTGATGCTAAAAGGACAGGGGTGGCATAATTTGACAGTCAACTGCTTAATCCATTCCTAATTTAAATCCAAAGCTGGCATGAAAGATTGCGAAGGGATCTTCACCTCAAGTACCTGCAGGCAATGACCCAGCCAGCCAAACACAGCAGTCTGTTTAGCATTCTGCCACTAGCAGTCGGAGCTCAGGCAGCAGTCTGCCCGCTGTGGACTTCTCTCCTTCGTCACTCCCCAGTGGTAGAGTGACCTTCCAGCTCCAGGCTGAGCTGCACAGTTGCTCTCTGCTCCTTTGTAGGCTAAATATATATCTTCAAGGAGGACCCGAAGTCACCTTTTCCCCACTGAATCATGTCCTTCTCCTTGAGTCATTCTAATTGGGCTCAAAAATCATTTCTGTCTGTCTCTTTATTTTTCTTTTCAGAACACATTTCCTTGATACTCTCTGTTTGATATACCTGGGCACAGATCTAGACGCCTTGCTTGCTGTAAATTGGTTGTTCTGGGAATGTAAGCTTATTCCACAGTATATCCTCACTGTAGATCACATGGGTCAAGGGCTTCAGCTGAACCCATAAAATATAAAGTATACGAGCCCAGGAGTACCACTGAGATGAGCAACAAGTTATTGCATCCTCTTTATGAGAACTTTAAGATAGCCCTCTGCATGTGGACACACTCTTAATGAAGTATAAGTAGTTAATAAGTGACACTGATGGGTTACCAGCATACAGAGATAGTGCTGAATCAGCCACCGCAGTTAGAATTTACTAGACTAGAATAACAAGGCAGAGCTTTCAGAGCCAAGTCTGACCTGTTATGTAGCCGTCTGAAACGTAGAGACAGGATTAAACTGCTGATATATTGTGCTGCACATAGCCGGCAATATCAAACAAATGAGTCACAGAAATCACCAAATTCATGGCAACATCATCACTTATCTGTCCAGGAAAATGAGTCTAGCTAAACTTGTATCACAGCAGGTTTTAGATGGTTTTAGATTTTTTTTTTTTTGTCTTCTGCTGTTATTCTTGGACATTCAGACCTCCTGCCAAATTTCAGGTTGAGTAAGGTGCTCTGTTAAGTAAGCGAGTCGGAGTGTAAATTCCTTTTTCAGGCTAGGGCCAGCGCGACAAAATCATGTGGATTTTACCTACGGTGTGCTATTTATGTCAAGAAAGAAGTGGAGTTAGTTTGTTTTGATAAGCTCTAATCAGATTCCCTGACTCCAAACCTTGTTTCTGTACCTGCTCAGCTTATTTTTAGCAGCTGATTCATTGGAGACGCCACTCCTTTCGCTGCTCCTTTTTAAAGTGTGCAGTGGCTTTGGAATTAATGAGTTGCTGTCAAAGGTTGCGGCCCTCCGGGAAAGTTTTTGATGTGAAATGTATTTAGAGCCTTGTTTAAATGATAAATGAATGATGTCTTAGCCACTTTTGTTTTTCTGGGTATCTGCTTCCTCTCATGATAGCTTCATGTAAGCTCATTTACTAAGTCATTTAACGCAGTACTAGTTAAAAGTCTGTGTATTCTGTCATGTAGTGATCTTGGCCAAGTATGGAATGGATGGGAAGCGAGACACTCGCCCACTGGAGAGCAACTTCCTGAAGGACCACGACACCAAAGAGGGAGAGGTATTTGATGACCCCAGGCTGGACAAACTCTGGAACAAGGTGTGTATGTGTACAAAGAGGGACAAATATTGAAATATGTTTTGTAAAATGTGCTTTGATTTTATGCCCCCTTTTTTGTACAGTCATTGTGTTACTTTTATGGCTCTCTATTGCTGCTGGTGGATGAAAATCTTCCACAGCTGTTAGATCAAAGAAAAGCATGAACTTCAGTTCCCAATAAAAAAGATGACGTGCAAATGTTTCACAAGGTTACAAGCTTTTGAGGTTCCAGTTACAAGGTTCTTAGCCTGCAGCATCAATAGTCTTTGAATGCAGCTTTTCCATTTGGCACGGTAACTGCACTTTTGTGCTTGAAAAGATATTATTTTCAAAAGCTTGTGCTTTGGCAACCGTACAACAGGAAGTATGCAGCTAGTTTGGGAATGAAAATGAAGAGAAGTTTCACTCTAGTTCTATCAGAATTTCTCCGATTACATAATTTACATCAAAGTTGTGCAAGACCAGAGAATTGTTCTATTGTGACTACTTTTTGTGAGCACAAATTATACCATCTGTGTTTGAAACAAATGAAAATGAGCATCTGTGTTTGAAACAAATGAAAATGAGCCATCTCTGACCATCGGGTGCTCTGTTTGTATCTGTTGGCATCAGGTTAAGTAATTTCAGCACAATTCATTTATATACAAATTTTAAAATGTTAGCGTAGTTGCAAAAAATAAAAACCTTTTACACTGATGTATTTCTAGATTCCTAAGAAAATTTGACATCCCCCATATGCAATATATATCACCCCCCCAGGCCACAAGCTCAGGGAAGTTCTCCAAGGAGGAGCTGCTGAGCCTGAAGAGGGAGTTCCAGCATCACAAGGACAAGATCCACGAGTACAGCATCCTCATGGATACCGTCAGCAGGACGGAGGGTGAGCTGCATGAGTCACTCCCTTTGCTCTGCCGCAGAGCAGAGGTGTCACGCCACCTCTGCTTAGTTTTATTTGTATTTGCTGATGCCAGGTGTATGAGCCTTTCAACCCTGTACTATATTATTCACCACTATGTTTTTGTATATAGGCATAATAATAGTTCTGATCCCACGTTTGCACTTAAGCCAAAACCAGTATAACTTAAAATGTACAAATTCAAATAGAACCTGGAGAGTTATCTTGATAAATGAGGCCAGATTTTTATTTCCTAGCTGTCAGGGAACTTGCCAAAGTAAACAGATGCACAGAAACACACCTTATCACCCTCTTTTATGTTGATGTTACCAATTCTGCTGTTACTCAGGTCAGTCATCCAAAAAATCAGTACCAAGTCAGAAGTGCTCTCCGTGTGTTTGTTCAGCCTTGTGGTCATGTACGTAGGTGGAAGATATCAGACCGCACATGTTGCCACCCACCGCTCTGTGCTCTATCAGTGCCTGTCACATCACATCAAGCTGTGAGTTTTAAGCCAAACTGACAGGCCCCACTGTGCCTCAGACAGACACAAGAAGGACGGGCACGTCTGTTTCGGACGCGACTGACACTTTGCAGCTGTTTCGTGCCAGAACTTTTCCGTTAGGGCTCCACAGCGCTACGTTTCTGCCCAACAAGCCGGGGGTGTTTTTCTGCTTGTCTGATGCATTTAAATATTGAGCCAATCACATGTTGCCTTGAGGGCAGTCTCCACGCTCCTCCACAACACAACCACCTCCGTCCACGCGCACTCACTCCGCCTGTCTAACTTCCCCGGTCTTCATTTCACTTCAGTTTTGCCATTTTTCTTTTGATCCAAATGTCAGCCGTTATCACTGAGTCAGCGTGGTGCGGTCCAGTTGACCTTTGTCCGCTTTTTACCACTTTACCTTTTTCTATGGTGAGGCAGGCAGCTATTTGATAACCACTCTGTCGTATTAACCGCTCAGATGAGGCTCATAGACTGCTCAAGTTTCTGTAAAAATAAAATGTGATGTTTGAAGGAAGAAAAAAACAGTGCTGTGAACTGTCATAGAGTTTTTACTGGTTGTTTTACACTGCATTCCAAATTATTATGCAAATGATATTTTTCTCTGATTTTCCTAAATAGTCAATGCAAATGACAGTCAGCATAATTTTCAAGTCATCAACCATTAGAGTATAATTCAAATGTTATTGAACAAACCTCCCAATGATAACAGTATTTTTTTCAAAAACTAAAAAAATTAAAATGCACTGTTCCAAATTATTACGCACAACAGAGTTTCAAAACATTTTATAGGTTGTAAAGAACTGAAAATGGTTATTTGTGGAATTAGCAGCATTAGGAGGTCATATTTACTGAAATCTCAATCAAAAAACATCTTAACAGGTCAAGTTACATTTTAACATAGGACCCCTTATTTGATAACAGCTTCACAGTTCTTGCATCCATTGAACTTTTGTTTTGAGTTTTTGGAGAGTTTCTGCTTGAATTTCTTTGCAGGATGTCAGAATAGCCTCCCAGAGCTTCTGTTTGGATGTGAACTGCCTCCCACCCTCACAGATCTTTTGCTTGAGGATGCTCAAAGGTTCTCAATAGGGTTGAGGTCAGGGGAGGATGGGGGCCACACCATGAGTTTCTCTCCTTTTATGCCCATAGATCCAATGATGCAGAGGTACATACTTTTCAGGTCATTTTCACACCTTCAAGGACCCTAAAGGGGCCAAATGGACCAGCTCTCTCCCCATGATTCCGGCCCAAAACATGACTCCGTCACCACCTCCTTGCTGACGTCGTCGCAGCCTTGTTGGGACATGGTGGCCGTCCACCAACCATCCACTACTCCATCCATCTGGACCATCCAGGGTTGCACGGCACTCATCAGTGAACAAAACTGTTTGAAAATTAGTGTTCATGTATTTCTGGGCCCACTGCAGCTGTTTCTCCTTGTGAGCATTGGTTAGGGGTGGCCAAATAGAAAGTTTATGCATAATAACCGCAAGCCTCTGGAGGAATCCTACACCTTGATGTTCGCGGGACTCCAGAGGCACCAGCAGCTTCAAATACCTGTTTGCTGCTTTGTAATGGCATTTTAGCATCTGCTCTCTTAATCCGATGTATTTATCTGGCAGACACCTTCCTCATTGTGCCTTTATCTGCATGAACCCGTGTGTGCTCTGAATCAGCCACAAATCTCTTAACAGTACGATGATCAAGTGTTATGACTTGTCATGATCAAGTTTTCATGAAATACCTAAGGTTTTCATACCTTGTCCAAGGCATTTATTTCATGCTTTTCGGCAGCAGAGAGATCCTTTTTCTTTCCCATATTGCTTGAAAATGGTGGTCTGCTTAATAAGTGGAAAGTAGTTTTTCCTTTAATTGGGCTCACCTGGCAAACTAATTGGTATAGGTTTCTGAGATTGATTTCAGTGATCCAAAGAGCCCTGAGACACAATACCATCCATGAGTTTAATTGAAAAACAAAAAATTTAATCTTTATGACACTTAAACACAATTTGTATAATAATTTGGAACGCGGTGTATAGCCACTACTAAACTCTCTTTAATAAAAGCTGCTTTTCTTTGTCTCTTTTATGGCTTTTAATTTCCCTCTTCTCTTTTCTCTCTTTTTCTTTTCTTCTCTATCTTTCTCATGGTTTCTCCCATCAAAACCACCCGCCCAACTCCCCGACGGCTTTTGACTCCCAACCTGAACCGCCACCTGCCTCTCTTCCCTTTCTTTCCCTCCGTCTGTTCTCCTCAACAGAAGTACACAAGAATGTGATCTCTCCCCTGGAGGGCGACGCCAAAGAGCACGTGCTGCACCAGAAGCACACCGATCTGAAGCAGAAAATGAGAGACCTCAACCAGGGCTTCGAGCGCCTCCGTAAGCTCAGCCACGAGGGCTTCACTGAAGACAGCGGTGAGAGAGAGACAGCACACAAACACACACACACACACACACACACAGCTTCTCTCTGTCTTCATCTCAGTGTCACTCTGCATTTATCTCATCAGCTTAATCACTGGGATTTGTAATCATAATAACACACTCACTCTGCCATATCACAGTTGGAGAGCGATGATACACTAACGGCTTAAGATTTTTCTTTTTTTTATTTATGCTTTTAGCTTCAAATTGAATATACCCATAATATGAAAAGGATGTGAAAAAGAAGTGATCAAAAAGGGTTATATAAAGAAGCTGCATGCATCCAGTAACGTAAACTAGCTTGTCCTTGTGCCATTTACCTCAAAGAAAACATTCATTACTCGCTCCTGATATGATTTTCTTATACATTGTAGCCTTTTATGTCTCATATTCTGCTGCCCTCTGTCGAGTGTACTGCTGAGTGTGTGTGGGGTCCCGGTTGTTTCAAAGGGAGTCTGTTGGGGAGTGTAGATGAAGGTGAAGCTGCAACAACTTTTTACTTCCTACTTACTTCCTCCCCTCCAGGTTGTTTCCCTCCCACTTGTTCTCACCCTCGCTTCACTTCCTGCCTCTTCTTGCACAAAACAGCCTTAATCTCCTCCCTGTTTTCTCTGTCTGGTTTTGTTATATGTGCAGTTTTGTAGTACATAAGAAATCTGTCTGGCGAAATCTGTGACAGCACCTCGAACTGATTTGTGGATGCAAGCAGTTTTCCTCTCTTTCATATTATGTGTATGTAGATCAAATGACTGAATAACAAGGGTAGCTCGTTGTTGTGATTGTATCTTATAAAACATCTGCTGTGGCTGCTGCTCCTCAAAGCTCCCTCCCTCGCAAGGCACCGAACAGTCTCCTTGGCCTGTTTATCTCTTCATCTTCGCCTCTGTCGGTCCGCCCTCTGTAGAGTTTCGGGAGCCCCGCGTGATTGAACTGTGGGAGGCTGCCAAGAGAAGTAACCTCAGCGAAGATGAGCTGGACTCTCTCAAGGTAGCTCTTGCATCACTTGTGACAGTTCTTTGGACACTTGTTCTTTCGCCGATTTGTTTCTAGATAACGCCTTCTTGTTTTTTTCCAGAGTGCTGCAGCCTAACTTTTAGGATACAACTCTGAGAAACTTTTTAATCAAGTGCTGTTGTGCCATAAAATGTATTAACTTTTGTAGTGCATTCGGTAGATAAGTACGACTTGTGTATGGTAAGTCATAAAGCCTTGAGTGCACTATTATCATCACATTCTGTGCATTATTATTCCCCTCACCCACCTCTCATTGTGAACCTTTCACCCTTTGTCACATGAGCAGAGAATCGCAGTGAACAACTCAATTTCAATTTCAGTTTTTAAAAAAGATTTCTCCCCTCAGATGTGTCACAGAGAAACATTCAGCTAGAATACTCTATGTGACGTTTCCTCTCTAGTTTCCACTGGAGATGCATATCAGCTCCCCTGTGCAGCTGTGCATGTAATTGAAGTTGAACTCAACTCACACCCCTCTGTGTTCGCTGCCCTTGTTCACTTACTGCAGGAAGAGCTGCGTCACTTTGAGACCAAGGTGGAGAAGCACAGCCACTACCAGGAGCAGCTGGAGCTTTCCCACCAGAAGCTGCAACACGTCGAGACTTTAGGAGACAAAGAGCACATCAAGAGGAACCAGGAGAAGTACAACA
This sequence comes from Scortum barcoo, assembly GCA_023238725.1. Taxonomy (NCBI): domain Eukaryota; kingdom Metazoa; phylum Chordata; class Actinopteri; order Centrarchiformes; family Terapontidae; genus Scortum; species Scortum barcoo. Next base: position 6,258,371 of record CM041553.1, read on the forward strand.
CGCTTGCCGAGAAGACCAGGGAGATGGGCTACAAGGTAGGGGGGGTAAAATATTGTTATAGTGCTGATACAAAGAGAGTGCTGGTACAAAGAAGTAGGGGACAAAGGTTTATGACCCCAGACTTTGGCCCTGCTGTAAAAGAGTAGTTTCTTAATTCTGGATTTGCAACACAACAGTTTTTGGTAATAAACAAAAGGCTGTTGGAAACTGTTGGATGGTTGTGATCAAACCTCATGCAAGTAAAGCGATTGTTCATTCTGTTACTGATACTCTGTGTTGATATTTCCACGTCATTGTGGTCATCAGAAAAAAAACATGCCTATAACATAATGTATTCAAAAGGACTTGGATAGTTTCACACATGCATGTTAAGTAGAGATATATTCTTAAGTAGAATTTATATTGTGGCCACTGTGAAGTCTATTTAGTTTTTCATGCTTGAATTTCAAACATGGTCAATACTGACAATGGTACAGCTGGTGTCAGTTGTAATGTTTCAACTATTTCGTAAGTACATTATGATTAATAATTGTGTCTGATTTTTATTACTGCTATATGTCAGGTTCTGAACTTGTCAGCCATCACATAAGCTGTCCTACAAATCTAAATGAAAAATGGTCACGCATGTCTTTCATTGTCTGATTTCAGATGAAGAAACACATGCAGGATTTGTCGAACAAGATCTCCCGTCAAGGACTCCAGCACAATGAGCTCTGAGAGGCTCGGATCATGATCACCATGTGATCAATGAACGAACTGAAATGATTCTACAACCACACACAACGTAGGCTACGTTCGCCCATTCCCCTTCAACTACTGTAAAACAAAACAAAAAAATCAGTATTTTCTACTTTTCTAGTGTTATTAGTTACTGATCAGTTTAGAAATGGCTAAATGAATGAATTGTGGATCGTTTGTACATAATATACTTACTATACTGTAGTTTTCTTATAAATCAGCTGCACTTATTGTGATAATGAAGTGGTCAGATCAGCAGTCATGGTACAGATAGAATAAAAATGAAATAGTTTACATGCTTGTCCGGTACTAGCAACAGTTATTGGTACAACTAATGGCAGGCAGGTGTAGAAGAAATGTCTGGCTGAAACTATGTTAGAAAAGCCAAATTTTGTGGGGGTGGTTGGCGAAGGATGGACAGCAGAGGTGAGTCACTGTTAGCCAGATGATGTAGTTTATCTGCCGAGGGATGGTTCAGGTCCTGGAGAACAGCCAACTGACTGCATGACTATTTTATTTTGTAGGAGTACTGGTGGCAAGACAGTTTGTCTGCACCCAATGCTACATCTGATAGACTGTTACTACTGTAGTAATCATAATTTGGTATGCTGAAATATTGTACCGTTACTGCCATTGTCTATATAAAATAAAGAATTTGGATAAGAAACACTCAAACCCACTGAAACCTGAAAATGTAACAGCAATCTTTAATATTCAGTGAGATACAGGTTCCAACAACATACAAACAGTAATATTTAAAAATATAGTTTAATATCATTTATATTGTCCTGGCATAAATAAAAGCACTATTTACAAGTCCTGTGGAGAAAAGCAGAAATGTTAAGTTTTTCCAAGTCATCATCATGTTTCTTTCTCCTCATCTCCTCCTCATATGCAGAGGTGAGGAACCGCCATCATAAAAATAAATTACCGTCAAATATCGAACAATTTGTCCTGATGATATCAAGACGGAGGTGAGAAATTGGAACACACACTGTGGTTTTCCATTCATCAGTTCCGGCCCTCTCACAGAGCAGGAGCAGAGACATCGATTACGGTGATGAATAATGATTCTGGTTGACTGATTACTCAGTCATGTCCTGCTCGGGCCACATGGGCCTGGATTAATGCAATTTGCAACCGAGATATAACTCTAAACTGCTTATTTCAATCGAATGCTTTTAAGCTCTGATGTGGAATGATAGCTAAGCAAGCTGGGACTCCTAACTGTCTATTGTAAGGTGTCGATGTGATGAGGGGGGCTTGATCTCATTGTGTGATCCTATTCTGCTTCCACTCTGTGATAAATTAGTGAATTACCTTGGTGAGAGAGGTAACAGCAAATCGAGGCGTGCCCAAACCTTCTGAGAAAAGTAAATTTAAAAGAAATTCCAGTTTAACAAATTATAACTTCACGCCCACGCCAAGCAAAACTGCTGTCTATCTTCCCTTCCTGCCTCTAATATGAGTGGTAAATATTTGTTTTTGGTGCCGTTCCCTCATAATTAAGGCCATTTATACTAATGCTCAACAGTCATCCTGAGAGAATCTTACAAGAGACAGACATAAGTGCCATGCAGCTAAAAATCATAACATATCTAAGGTGAAAGTCATGAAGAGAAATGCAGGAAAACACTAATTTAAGTACAAATATATAAGAAATGATAACACCGTAACAGAACACAAAACGCATCCAAGATGGCAGCTGCAAAAAGCACTTCCCAGACATTTCTTCTTTTTCTCAGTGGAATGGATTGTTGGTGGGAATTTCTGTACACTGGCACAACTGTGGGTGTGTTTAAGTACAACTTTGATTGGTGTGACGATCAACTGCAGTTGAGCTATTTAGCTTATTCAGACAGAGACGGAAAGAATCAGCAATGAAAACTACTTTGAAGTGTCATCGAGTTGGGCGTTGCGGAGTCAGTTTCGTGGCCCTCGCCGCCTGCTCTCCAGCTGAGTCAGTCTGTCCTCCCTGCCCTGAACGTGCTCCGCCCCCACTCTCTGAGCCGTTTCCATGGCAGTGATGTCGAGGTGGGCGTACCTGATGGAGCCCTCTTCTGGTTGGGAAATCAGTGGGAAAAGGGGGAGAAAAGTAAAAACATTTGTGTTTCTACTTCCTGTCCTTTTAACTTTAAACACATGCAGTCACCTGTCAGTCTCTGAGATACATTGTTAAGTTACTTTGACCCTGTATCAGCTGAAACATAGATCATTTTTATGGCAACATGTTCCTTTCTGTTATTGCTGGAATATACAACTGTAAGCTGTTAATATCATCTGATTGTACAAATGCATAAATAATTGATTTACTACATAAATTGGGCTCTGAACTAGCGCTAAAATTCAGTCATCTGTTTTAAATGAATAAATTGTTTCCCCACATTCACTGAGTGTACTGATCTGTGCCTACATAACATGATAGAAAACATTTCCATACAGTGTGTCAAAGTATAATGCTGGGTCTGATAATGAATTAGGCCCATGGGTGGTGGAGGCACTGGATGCTAAATCTGTAGCCATTCCCACAGAAGCCAAAAGAAAAAGAAAGCAGCAGTGGAAAAATACAAAAAGTGATCTAAAATGGCCATTTGAGGCTCTGTGCTCTTACTGGGTCTGCAGAGCTGCAAAGTGTTACCTCTGACAGCACTGTACGGTCTGGAGACTGGAGCTGAGCCGGGCTCCTGCAGGTCCAGCTCCGTGTAGAGGAGCTCTCTGTTGGTTTTAGCCGGCAGGGGGCTAATGGGGATGTTGACGTAATTAACAGTGCTGTCACTATGGAGCCTGGTGTCTAGGGGCGCCAACAGAGGAACTTCATGGGCAGACTGGAACACACCTGAAGGAAAAATCCAAAAGGACAGCTGTTGAACGGGTCATTTAATAGTGTCAGTTTATCAGCAGTAAGCTCCTCTTGATATAGAAACACAGACAAATGAGTTATCTGGAAAACGTTAGATACGATAATTGACTGATCAGAAATTTGGTCATTTTCTCACCACAGACTGACGTTGGCCTGTGCATGCTGAGTGCAGCAGGCAGGGGCGGGGGGGCAGGAGGGGCAGTGGGTGGCAGAGAGGCCGCCGACCTCCTCTGACCTGCCAACTTCTCACCAACATCCCTGATGTCATCACGTTCCTCTCTCACAAAGAGAGGAGGATCTGGGAACACACATTTAGCACATCAGTGTTTTTTACTAATACTGTCTCACTGTAGTTCACATGATGACAGTGAGACCAGTGATTGAAATTTTTAGATCATTTACGAAATAGTAACAAACAGTTTTGAACAATAAAATGTGAAAGTAACTTGTACTATTATTAACAAAACAAATTGTAATGAGATGTGGTGGAGTAGTATAAAGTAGTATAACACTGACATAATCAAGTAAAGCAAAAGTAATAAATAAATATACTTTATTTTCCTACATAACTACATAAGACCTGGGCACACTAATTACATTCACAAACACACCTTCCCTATCTGCACAAGGTGACTGGCCTGATGGTGAGTTGGCAACCTAGAAAAAAAAAGACAAAAACATTACAAAGTGTGTACAGATTATTTACAGTGTACCCGTCTTTAGAAATAATTGGATACTTTTGTCCTGTGTGATTTAAAGGATCTAAATCATCTAATGTTTGCCAACATTGGCTTCCATAAACTACTGATTTTATCAGACCAATTAAATATATGACTGTACTGGATTAAGCAAGGGTATGTTTTATCGATCATGATTTCAGTTTCATTTGTAGGAGTGTGTGTTTCCTTCTTTCAAATGTTACACAGTCTTGCCTTAAGCATACAAAAATTCATTTTATGGCTCCATTACACAAAGACAAAAATAGGCAGATAAAATCTTACCTGAGACAAGCATCTGCTCCTCGCTGACCGCCACTGATCTGGTGTAATGTAGTTCTCTAAATCATGACTGCACTGGGTGGGGAGACGAGATGCGTTATCAGAGAGGCAGGGTTAATTGTTTTTCACTGCAACAGTCAACATTGTTTCTTGTTTACTTCTCAAACTGCTGTGAAATTAGATATGAAGAGGGGAGACATTGTAAGCAGCTGTGGAAAGGCTTTCTGAAAGGGATTGATTATGAGAAAGAAGGAAGGAGTGAGGGCATGAGGTGAAGAAAAAGGGTGATACAGAGCTGAGAGGACACAGCTGACATCTCAGGAGGGAGCAGACAAGAGACTCCGACTCAGACATGAGAAAGCTCTGACAATGTGTCCCAATTTACCGCTCACTCCTGCTTAAGGCAGCTAATAACGCCGCCGGCTCCGGCCTCAGGAATATTATCTGTCACACTGTTTGTTTCAGCGGATATATTACAACTTGTGGAATCGAGCGTCGTCTCATTACTCGTCATGAAGGATGTGTAGTTTTTTATCGCACTGAACCGCTGACACTTGAGAGTCGGGGAAGGATGAAGAAAGAAAACTCATTTGTGTTTCATACAATGGGATTCTCCTCTCCAAGGCTTTCTGTCGGTTTCATCACTACTCATTAACTTTCTCCGTACCCTTTTGCTCTCCCTCTCTCTCTCTCCAGCATACACACGGCGTCTAATGAACGCACACACACGAGCTGTCAGAAATCACAAGACATGCTGCTTTCTCTCCTGCTCTGATGATAATTTGCTCGCTACAAGGGGGAGGTGTTTTTCTCAACACATCGGAAAATTAATTAGACAATGTGGAGAAGTCTCTTGTCAGAGCTTTGGAGGTCTTAGACAAAAGTATCAAAGGGAAAACAACACCGGCTCCAGACAGGTTTTTGGTACAAACCCACACCTCATTTTTTACAGTCATTGTTTTCCTGTATTGGTGGTTCAGTGGCTCAGCGGGTGGCACTGTCGCCGTGCAGTCAGGAGGACCTGGCTTTGATTCACGGTCACTTATGTCTGGTGTCTTCTCACACACGTTTCCACGGCCTGTGGTTTTCAAACCAAAGTCTCTTGGACTGGAGACTAAACTGCCCATATGGAAGAAGCCGTGGAGGCACGATGTGACTGCAGGAGAGGGGCCTCCTCAATACACTGCAACACAGTGTGAGCAGGTGTGTGTGTCCTAAAACGCAAGCTAACAAACCGTTAAAAATATGGTTCTTTCAGTCTTTTAGTGTGATTTTTTTGTTCAGGTATTATTCGTAATACTTTTCTGCTCCTGTAGCGAGCAGTGCTCAGCACTTTGTAGCTTCTTCATGAGCCTTTGAGCCACTGACTACTCTAAATCACAATTACGGATAATTGCTGCTTAAACCGCTGGTGCATCAGTCGCGAACACTGCAAAATTACGTAATACAGCAAGGGCAAAAAGTTCAACTTACAAAGGCCAAACAGAGGGAAACTGCATTAGAAAAGCAGACCCACCAAGACCCAAGACTGACTGACTAAAAGACACTTAATGGGCAATTTGCTGTGCAACACTCTGACCTATGGCCTAAAAAAAATCACCATCCAGTTGAATCAACATCTCATTTGATATAAACTGAAAAAAAAAACATTACAAGCCTCTACAAGCCTCTAAATAGGCATTTCCTATGCTATTATATAATGAAGTGTTTTTCTGTTTTTCATCCACCCTCTGTACGTAGGGCCACTGCAAGTTCCATTTCAACTTAACCTCGATTTAATGAACTTTCTGGATTGGTTTATCTGCAGTTTCTGGCCATGCTAGCTGATTGGTTCATTGGTTGCCCACGACTTTGGCCCAGACTGAATCAGGCGTATCTCAGCATCTACGAAACAGCTGTGAAACTTAGTGAAATCCATGTTGCCCATCTGATGAATCCACTGACTGTGGCGATCCCTTAACCTTCCACTGAGCACCATCATCAGGTAAAACTAATGTCATTCCCATCAGCCTCGACTGCGCAGAGTGTGTGGTGCTAAGTAGCTAAACTAAGATACCTTTAAACATCAGCACGTCAGCGTGCAGATGTTATCATTTAGCTTAAAGCACCCCTGTGCCTCACTGAACTGCTTGCATGTCATATAATATTATAATATCTTTAATATTTCACTTTTTTGGTCTAATGACCTTAAGCTTGATTTTATTGTTAAATATAGTGCGTACCTAAGACTGCACCTTAATGTTGAGAGCCTTTTTTATGTTAGAAATAAAAAGTACTGCAGGTCAACAAGAGTTGACCATTACTGTATTGAAATATATGAGCCAGGTATTGAACTTTGCTGCTTGCTGAGAGCAAACAAAGACACAGATACTTGCTCCCTGATACCAGCATACACAGGAGTGTCTCTGAGGTGCCTCGACTCCAACAGAGATAAACATCTGTGACAGCAGGTGCAGACTCGGTAACCTCATTTCCTCAAACATCCAAAGCACAAATCTGCAGAGACGCTCATCCCAGGTTATTAGCACAAGAGATGGTTACATAAGATCCCATTTATGAGCACAAGAATAAAAAAATATATATATTACTGTGGGCTTAATAAATGCGAGCGGAAAACCTTAAGGACACATTAAGGAGAGATTAGCATCTGTTGGAGAAAGCCCAAGAGCTGGAGTAAGTGATTAGCATGATGATTTGCAAACATTTTGTTTCATTTCATTAAGACTCCATACTTAATGCAAATGCACGGAAACAAAACTCACAAAGAGAACTTGACGATGGAGAATTTCTCTGAAGTGGTGAGCCTGAGTTATATAATGATGAAATTCAGTTTACATTATCTTGGATTGTACTTTATTATAATGCGATTAACCAAATCCCACTGGATGATTAGACTGTAGTATTATGAAAAAGCATATTTTCTCTGGTTCCACTCATAGAGTCTGTGTAGAATATCTATAACTGATGTGAACACAGGTTTTAATTTAATAGAGGAATCAAAAGGGATTTTACACTCTCCATCATCTAATGATGCTCCCTCTGATAGACTAGATTCTGCTTGGTTGGTTGATTGGCTGATTGGTTCATTGGTGTAGTGAATGTGTGTGAGGCTTCCAATACCTGTGTTTCCCCCAAAACCAAGCCTCCAAGCACCAGTGGGGCTCTCGGTGTGGACCTCCCTTCACTGTCCACAGAGGGCACCCTCTCACTGCCCCAGGAGAGGGAACGCTGCATCGTGGCCTGACGCTGAGCCCTCAGTCCTGTGGGACTGTTGCTCAACCTTTGTCCCTGACTACCCCCTACATTCCCATTGCTCCTGCAGTCCCTGCCTGGGTCAGGTGGGCCTTCTTTGGTGGACGGTTCCCTCAGGGACAGGGTCTGAAGCAGACTCCTGGGGGTATCATAGCGCAGTCTGAGCAGGCTGGGGATTTGATACTCCTCACTGTGCCTTCGGGACGCACAAGAACTACTAGATCGGGAGGCACACGAGCAGGAGGGCGAGGTAGCACAACTGCGCTGTGCTCTGGGTTAAGTATAGACTGAAAAGGAAAAGGTGGAGGGGTGGGGGGAGGAACAGAGGGGGGTGAAGATGGAGGAGGAGGAGGAGCAGCAGGGAGGCTGGCCACGGAACCAAACTCCTCCCCTCCGCCCTGGCTGGTTGTGTCCAGACTTCCTGTATACGAGGAAAAGCTCCCTGAGTAAGACGACTGACTGCCTGCCGCTATCCCAATCCCGCTGTCCAACGAGCTCTGCCGCCCGCTGTCATGGAGACCACGAGGTTGAAGCTGGGCGGAGGATGGACGAGTCCCAGAGCCTCCCATGACAGCAGCATAGAGCCGGTCATCTGAACTGGTTAAAGCCTTCAGCGTGGAGGAGCTTGACGCCGTGTCGTTGGAGAGGTGCGGTCTAGCTAACGGTTCCGCCCAAAACGGAAGTCTGCTTCCGTAGCTCGCATCCGATTGGCTGGAGGAGGAGCTGGAGATGCTGCTTTGGTCGTCCCCGGCAACAGATGTGCTGCAGCTGTAAGTGGAAGCTGACGAGGACAAGAAAGTTATTAGTGATTTATTTATTTGCTCGCACACACATACACACACACTATAAAGATATAAATCGTGTCTTTAATTGGGTTCTGGATACAAAATATTATGACCCTTTAAAATCAGTTTTTAATGAACTGTTCTCGTTTTGTTGCAGTTCAAGTGTTTTGCAGGCATTTCTATGCAGTGGGAAGTCTGTAAGCTTAAGGGGTAGTCAGCAAAAATGTACCATGGGACCTCTGACTACACAGAGCTTCACACTTCTGATTGATACACACAAGTGATTATGACAAAACTTTCCCAGAATGGCCTCGTAAATACAGAGGTCTGATTAAGTCTCTGTGTGGACAGAAGGCCAACCATCCCGAACATGCAAGGTGCGATGATGAGTAAGAGATTCAAGGTTTATAGCAAATCCCAAGACGTCATGAAAAACTACATCAACATCTGAAGAGCCAATGAGGATACATATTATCTCTGTGACACATCACAGAGTGCTCATGAGTGACATTTTAGATGTAGTGTGACCTGAGGTGGCGTTAACAGAATGACGTACCTGTGCTGCTGGCCAGGCTGCAGGTAGACAACATGCTCAGCCTTTTCTCCAGCTCTGACGTCTCCTGGCTGATTCGTTCCTCTGCTGACGCCGGGTCAGCACTGGGATCTGCTGTTTATACAGTAAATACAGACACACAAAGAGCACAGAACATAAGACCCTTAAAGGGAATTAATAAATCTACTGCAAAAAGCTGAACTGAAATATTTCAAGGACATTCTTATTTGACTATTTCTAAAAAGGCAAAATATGAGAACAGAGTTCAGCGGGCTAGAATGTCTTTTAGAAATGCATATCTCACAAAACCAGGCCAGAAAAAGTTTTTATATTTTAATACATATGGAAATACATAAATATATATAGCGGAGGCATTAGGAGTGCTACTGTATGCATCAGCCTCCTCTTTAAGATGTCTGCTGTGAGTGTGTTAGTGTGTCTCCCACTGTTACACCCGCTTGTAAATTAAACATCTCCCAGGGGAGGTTATAGGCGCCTCGACTATCTGTTGGAACATCAATTTAGTGTAAAACCCTGCCAATTACACACTTAATGCCTGCTATATATACATACTGTGTGTGTGTGAGCGCATGTCGCAGTGAGTCAGGGTGTTTGTGTGTATAGGTGTCAACAACCTAACCCCTGGATCTCTGCCTCGGGACTGCAGTCAACGTGCAGATGCCAAGTTTCTTCACTACGCTATGTGAAGTGTCAGCTAACATGTGCTAACGTTGCTATTCTACGCTAATTATAGCTGCCTGACAGTACTGAATGTCGAGGGGTTACAGTGGCCTCAGAGTGGACTGACACGCGTTGGCTGACTCTAGAATAAATGTTGCAACAAGGCTTAAGTTCATCTCATTTAAACTTTTTTAAACTGGATGCTGTTTTTTCAACTTTTCCCATGTTTGGCCATGTTTTTGTCTGTCTATAGGGCCTTACATATTAATGCTGACTTTTGAACACATACAAGATACATACCATGTATTTTCATGTTTCAAGTTACATTTTAAAAATTCTGATCCTTTAAATCTATGTAGCTATAGATGTATTATCTACCAGAGTATAAAGTATCTAAAGTGAAAGTGCTCATAAAGCAGCAGCATGCTCCCTGTCAGTGTAACAGTATCATATATTATATTATTGGATTGTTATTACTAATTTATTAACATATAAAACAGCATTTGGTCTGGGAAAAACTTTATTAATTTAAAAGAAAACACCACAGGGCCCTTTTTGAACCAGCTGGTTATGTTTCATTGTTTCAGAGGAGTGCAACCAACAGGCCTAAGGCATAGCTTTACAGAGGGCGCCATCGATGTATAAGATAAGCTTTTGGGTTGATTTGTTGCAGTGCAAAACTGCACACAGAAAACTCCCTGAAGAGCAAGACATAAATAATTCTAAGAAGACCCACTGACAGAAAAATCCAGACCTATCAGTGGGATGGAAATAGATGGTCCAGGTCAAAATAGTCAAATGCTATTATACTTTCAAATAATAAGTGACTCTGCAAAAAACCCTGTTTGATATTGGCAGTAGTTAATGGCTCAAAATAGAAAACTGAAAGTCTCTTCTAATTGCCATTAAAAAAAAGGAGTTAACCCAAGTTGGCATCAGTTTTAATTTTAAGTGCTTATATCTAAAAGAAAAAAGCAACCCTGAGACTGTGTGTGTGTGTGTGTGTGTGTGTGTGTGTGTGTGTGTGCTGTATCACAGTGAGGTGAGCTTGTCTCCATCTATTCAGAGACACAACTAGAGTTGTTAAATCCTTGACATGTGTCCTGTGCAGTTTTTCTCTTTTTCAGCTATACCACTAAACCCTCTGTCTCCGTATCTGTGGACTCAGAAATGCTGTTACAATAGCACACAAGTCACACACAAAGGCAAGACACTTAACCCACGGCGTGGCCCTTGGTGCTTCTAGCATGTGGTGTTTCCGTTACCATGGCGCCTGACACAAGTGCTTAACATGCACACTAAACACACAGTAAACCTTTATAATGGAAGGCACAGGGTCACATACCAATGTGATTGATTGTTCCACTTTAAAACAGTGGGTCTCTTACTCTATTAGTACAAATATTATGAATGAATTAACAAGTCGCTCCTTTTATTATATGTATTTACATTTGCAGGTTTTTCTTTTGGAAAAGTTTATACATGCGTGTGTGTGTGTGTGTGTTTACCTGGCAGGGTAGGTCGCAGGCCATGAGGGGCCCTGCTGGGGGTGATGCCCCTGACAATGCAGTCAAACAGGAAACTGATCTGCTCTCCTTCTGAACAGGACAAGAAGAAAACTCCAGCCCCTGGAAGATGGATGGGGAGAGAGACAGATAGCACTATCAGTGAAAGAGAGACATTAATATATGATGGATGACTCAAAAAAGGTGATGGCATCGGGTGGACAAAAAGGGGAAATTACAGAATCACCAAATGAAACCGTATGATGCAGTAGTACAGTACAGTATGTTACATGGCAGAGGTAAAAGAAATGGTGAAATATTGAGTAAATTTTTTGAGCGAGGCCAAACAATATTCAGAGAGGTCCCAAAGGCTGTTGTAAAGGCAAGGCTGTTCTTTGAGCCAGGAGGAACCCTTTCTTCTAAAGGTTACACAAAGCGTCTCTAAATCCAACCCTCACTCTCCCATCAAGCCCACACAGAGGTGGGAGTCTGTGAAAACACAAGGCAAGCAAAAAAAAAAAAATCATGAAACATCAAAATCTCATATCACGGAGATACTGAAAAGACAGCCACAAAGTAAGTCCTTACTCAGGAGTTTGGTCAGAAAAATCATCTTTGTTCTTATGGAACTGAGTTTGCCGCTAATAAAAAGGAGAACAGCTGAGGAAGTGGAGCAGGACATTGTTAAAAACAGTTTTTTGGAAAGATAACATCTTAGTCAGTCTGGAGGAAAGCCAGTCAGCAAAGTTTCTTTGTTTTAAATGTGATTTCAAGCAACAAATCTTAAAAACTGCTGTTGTTGCAGAAAATTGTTTGTACTGAGAGTTTTGTAGAAAAAAAAAAAACATTTAATGCCTGAGTGAGGATATCTATTTATCATCTATCAATCTAGAAGGTTACAGTTTACTTTCTAAAATATACTTATGTAATATTTATTTACTTTTATTAAATGCCTGCCATTAAAATATGCTGTCAGAGCACCATTTAGTTCTTCGAGCTGAATAATTTAAAAGAGTTTCTTACTTGAATCATCACTGAACATTAAATGTAATGGAAACACATTAGCTTCATTATCCATTATGTGTTTCATAGTATTTTCTTGAGTCAGTAGAAATGATTGGCCTGCATATTATGCTCACTACAGGAGGAGATGGAGTATGAAACTAAAATCAGAGCTAATATCAGTGCAAGGCTATTAGACGAGATGATGCAATGTTACAAATGAAAAATGTTTGGCTTTTTGATCCAAATGACTCATCTGAAGTGACTCGGGGACGTCTGAGAAGTTGACAAATTGCAAACCACGAACAGAACCCCAGTTAGTCTCAAAGCTGTACTCATGATTCAGCCACAGATACAAAATATAATAGAAACAATACAATCTAGTGCAATCTGTGACAGCAGTCCTGCAATAAATGCCATGTGAATCTACTGTATTATAAAGTCACAAGGTTACGAGCCCCGTGGAAGCCCTCACAGTACAATGTTTATCAGCCATTCAGACAGGAGACAACACATGAAAAACTACTCTGTGGTCATTTCTTAGGCTGTGGTTTGGATTGCATTACATTGTAAGGTGTTTATTGAACACCTTAACCACCGTCACAAATAACATCAACAAAAACTGAAGGTGTGAAGCCCCAGATGGACCTCTAAACTGATGAAACCGGATTAAAGTTTGATTCTAGGTGTCTTGATGCTGGGTGTGCATCTGAAAGCGTTTGAGCTCTCCTATTCTTGCTTTTTTGGAGCACTCATTAATTAAGTTATATAATCTGCTCTTCCTTTTTCCCGACCAAGGTGCTGTGCCGTACATCATAACATGACTCCACCCAGATTTATCTTCAGATTATAAGAATCTCCTCCCTTGTAGCTTTGACAGCTGCCTTTAAACCTTTAAAAACAGATTTTTTGGGGGGGGTGGGACGGCACTTAGAGGCAACAGAAACAAGCTGTAAACAACTTAACTTAATAAATGCTCAGAAATGTTCTCATGCATAGTTTGCCAATATTCCTCTTATTCGGTAACGTAATGAAGTGAGCTTGGGAAGGGTCATAGCTCATTCTAGTCTGTCCTTTTTGTCTGGTGTGGGAAAAAAACATCTTAAGAGGCCTTAAGAGGTTGCGCAAGCAATTTTGGAACACTTTTCCACCTTTATGGAGCAAAGTCATCATAATCTTTTAAGCAAAAGACAGCATTACCCAATCTGCTGGTAAGTCAGCCATATATCTTAATTTTAGCGTAATATTCTCAGAGGACAATGTTTTGACAGTCATTCATATTTTGTGTTTGTTATGAACACTGAGGGGCCTTGTTGGAACTGGTCGTCATTTATTTCTTACAGATATGCTGATTTCGGCTTCTTGACGGCTCATCTTAAAATTCTCTTATTGTCGCAGTAGTGCGTTACCGAATATGGAAAGAAGACGTTTCTCTGTCAGATTACATCATGCAAACGCTCACACAGGCAACATCCCTCTTCTGTACCGGCTGTCATAAATTAAACCAGTTCTATGGAGTTTTAAACTCTCATTTTAATACAAATGCCTCTACATGACCCACACAAGCAAATGAGACCAACGGTGAGAAGATTGGCTATTTCTATTAGTTTCTAATAGTAATTCTTAATGCCTGCCACCAGGTCGGATTTTTCTACTAAGTAAGATGAAACAGTGCTATAGTTTGCTCGGGCTAAACTCGAGTTGAGTTTAACCAGTAACTTAACCAGTAAGTAAAGCAGTAAAGTTACTGGTTAACATTTCTCTAAACCACTCTGCACAGTCATTGTAATGTAGAAAGTGATGAGTCACAGCAAGGTGGACAGCTGGTTTCTCTTGACGTTTCAACACTTATAACCACTAATAGCAGGTGGAAAGCCAGAGATTTTAACCTCTGTGGGTCATTCACACCTGAATGTCACGTGACATTAGAGTAGCTGAAGTTGCCTTTTACTTCCAGAAATGAATGGGTGAATGAGAATATGGGCAACCTATAAAGACACTCCAACATGTGCAGCAAAATAATCTGTATAATGCTTGATGTGTGATAAACAACACACCAGACAGACATCCTCACATGAGCGTCAAGATATTACTGTACTACGACATGAGGTGTGTGTGTTTATGCCCGCTGAGAGACATGGAAAGATTGCTGACATAGTGTGTCAGCTTAAAATTGCTTTTATCTAGATCACAAGGCTTGTCGGCCATCCAAACTCTGCAGAGGATCATTTATTACTGTGTCTGCATTTGAGACTTGAGTGTGTGTGTGTGTGTGTGTGTGTGTGTGTGTGCGTGCGGTACAGGTTCAACATGAGCACGTCTGAACCTGATAAGCCAGAAAATATCTATCTAGCTAAGACACGGGCTCTGCTCCAAACATCATCGATTACAGAGCACCGTGGCCTCATTATCACATCCAGTGGGAGCTGGAGTACTGATAACGTACGTACAGATTCACACTGCGACAGTGTGTGCATGTGACTGTGGCGACCACAGGCACACGTCAAACACACATCCACGAGGACCCCAGCTCAACTGATTACTGTCTAGTAAAAGGCTTTGCACAGATGACTGCCCACTATCCCACAGGACTGGTTGGTTCGCTGTGTGTGTGTGTTGGCAGTAAAAAGGCTTGTCATGTCACTGTGGTGTACGTCTTCAGCTCTGCAGCCAGGAATCTCATCGTCCGAGGCGCAGCTGACTTTCAAAGTGCTGCTGCAGCAGAGAGCACAGTGGCAGTCAAGAGTAAAATATTTTTATACAGCAGCATTAGATGACCGACAGACCCGGTTCCTGATTTGCTCGAGCAAAAAGGCCTCAAGGGAAATTAGGGAGCTGAGAGGGTAAAGGACTTATTTTATACAGCACTGGTTCAAAGTACAGTGGTCAAAACGTGCAACCTAATGAAGAAGCATTTGTCCCCACTGTTACAGTTATTCAGCACATCTTTGCAATGATAGTCTGTTGTAAATATTTTCAAGCATACTAAAGTACCGTGTGTTAGTAATGTCTAAGCACATCTGGGTGCCGTCTCCTATGTATCCTGATGTTTCTGCATGATTAACCGACCATATGCAGCTTAAAGAAACCAAGAGCTACCAGACAGAGATTCACAATCACTTGTTCAGCTGAACAAAATCAGCAAATCATTTGGATGTTTAGTAATATATTGCAGGGCCACATCCATTAGTATTTTTCTGTAATTGCAGTTAAGTCTGATGTCAGTAGCTGTTTTTGTACAGACTGTATAATTGAGAAATTGCAGTAAGAGGCTTGGGTGCCATTACAAACACCGATTAGAAGTCAGCTACACCAAAATTATTAGGACATTGAATTTTTGCACTGATCCAGCTAACTAAGCAAAACAGACCTTTCCAGTAGGCCACACCAATGACCCAGCATGTAAGATAAAAGTTATTTACTACACCTGTGCTTTCCCTGCTATGACATATCAGTGTTAGCAAGGAAAAAAGCCAGATGGCAACAAGAAAAAGAGAGGAGTTGATCAGTGACAGTGTCAGTGACCTAATGTTGTGTTTGTATAAGTTTAGATGTGTAATGATAAACAGTATCATTTCCTCTGCTTATGGTTACTGAAAATGTT
This sequence comes from Scortum barcoo, assembly GCA_023238725.1. Classification (NCBI taxonomy): domain Eukaryota; kingdom Metazoa; phylum Chordata; class Actinopteri; order Centrarchiformes; family Terapontidae; genus Scortum; species Scortum barcoo. The sequence goes on from CM041553.1 coordinate 6,274,349, forward strand.
TAATGAAGCTGCTGCTAGCTGGAGCGGAGCTAATGATCTTCATTTTTTTTTTTTTTTTATGACCAACCCCTTCACCAAATTAAACATGCTGATACAGAATACTGGCCATGTTGCACTGCATCTGGTTACAGACAAATGGACAAAAACATTCCCAGCTCCACTGTTTGTATCTGTGAGTCACGAATAAGATGCTGAAATGTTTTCAATAATTTCAAGTCTGAGCGTGACTGGAAGTTAGGCTGTAAATGCCTAAAAGAAAGTCTCCATAAAATGACTGCTATGCCCAACATGTCCCCACCAAATACAAATAAACATGTAAAAATGTAAACTAACACTCTGTTTTACCTTGCACTCATGCAAGGAATGTCACTTGCCGATTTCACTCTCACATTTCACATCTCTCTCTTCCTGTGGCCATGCCAGGATGTTGGCTTTTGGGTAATATGTAGATGGAGGTGAAGGGGAAAACAATTTGCGATTGGCGGCCCAGCCAGCAGGCGCTAGATGATTGGCTGAGTGACCACTACAGGAGATGCTGGTATTTATAGATGTTGCTCATCAGCGGACTGAAACCAGAGCCTGTGGCCCTCATGGTTATTCCTGTATGAGACTGTTTGCACACACACGCACACAGAAACGTTCTCTTAACACTAACACATCTCTGAAACAAAACAACAGCGTGCAGATGGTTCACCAGCACAACCATATTTTCAGGTATCTTAGTAATATCAGGAACACACCAGCTGTTGACACGTCAAGTCTCCCCTCAGTGAAAAGTTTAAACACTGTCGCATTAAACACTTATCCTTCTGTCCACAAGTCTCGCGCTAACACACACACACACACACACACATCCCCACCCAAAAACATAAAAACGCCTCTCATTCTTCTCATTCATGTCCACGTCAACTGGACATTCAGAGGATACCAGAAGCCTGGCAACCAAACACACAGACACACACATACACAGAGTAATATTTGATGGGCAGCCGCACAGTATGGTGGGTTCATACATAGAAGTAATTTCTTACGTGGATACAGTTACTCTATACACACCTGCAATAGATTACGGGTTTTTTATGTGAGTCTGTTAGTGTTAAATGACAGATCTATCGACCTGCACACTAGAGAGAAATGAAAAGGAGCATTTATTTATCTTTAAAAAGTGGGCGTGAGACAGCTGTGCTGCAGTGACTGTATATCAAAATGGACAAAGTCACTGTTCCAATGAATTCTTGGTTGGTTAGACTTTAAAGTCCACCCTCAGTTAAACTGAACATCAGTCTCTGATGGTCGAATGCATTCTCACAGCTCCTGTGACCGTTTTGTTGCGTCCTTCAGCCTGCATCTTCTATTTCAGTTGATTTCTCACACAAACAGTCACCACAGGACCGGTGTGATCTAGTTTGATCTCATCGTACACATGCATGTGACAGTGACTTATGAAAAAAACTACTTAAAAATTTCCAGTATTGGATTCCTACAATTCGCAAGCAAAAGTTCAACTTTGAAACAGCAGGTGAAGAAAAATGGAAATGTGAACATCCACAGCTTGTTGATAATGGGGAAAACTACATCCTCTACTGAAGACCATGAAATGTGATCAAAAGCTGTAGAGCAACTAATAAATCAACCTGCTTTCTCAACTTACAACTTCCTTCTCAATATTTAAGGGTTCAATTTATCAATCTTCGAATCTTCACGAAAATATTTCTAACAAAGACCAAATCCAGCTATTTTTTCCTCTTTCAGAATTTTTGGCTGAAGGCCAAAGAAAAACCTCCTCAGTCCATGTGTACTCACAGTATCCACAGCGAGTCCCTCCCTCGAACACGAAGCCATTTGGCACAGCACCGTATCGACGCAACGCCGACAACTTCCAATGGCCAATGACGACAGGAGGGACGCCTCTGGTAAGGACCAACAGGTTGTTGCACAGGTGGAGGGAGGCGGGGCCGCTCTCCAGTTTGGTACCAGGCTCCACATTTACAATGAACCTGTGGACTTAAGGAGAGAAACAGAAAGACGTGTGTGTGGTTTTCACACACTCTGCCCTAATGACAACTGAAGTATCATTGATCATAAACCATATCAGTCACACGATAAATGAGGTGGAACATGAAAACAAACCAACAGGGCATATCACACATAAGCACATGAACACAGATGTAGAGTGAAGCTGGTGGTGGTGATGATGATTAAGAACTTCTTTAAGCTTGACTTGCTGCAATTTGTCATCTCTCAGTTTGTGCAGATGGCTCTTTTTCAGTGCCAAGGTCTATATCTCCCTCTCACAGCCAACACATACTGTACAGTGTCATATATAGTACATACAGTACAGTATGTATAATGTGTGTATTAATGGAGCCAAGTTAATGATAATAATCATTCCTATGTGTAACACTTCCAGTTTGTTAAACAACATGCTTTAAAAAAACACGAAGTAACATTATAGTTACAGGACAAACAGTTATAAGTGCTCCAAAATAAACAATTTAAGAATATATGTCAAAAGAACTTTATTGAAAATGTGTTTTATGTAGAGACTTAATGGACTGAGCTCACTTGGCTTTGCCTCAGGCTGTGGGACAGACTGAAGAGCTCTGCCTCAGCACCTCAGCTTGTAGGAAGCTAAACAGTCAGAGATGTAGCTGAGGGCCACGTTATGCATTGTGTTGGTTAACTGATCTCAAGTAAGTGTTAAATCTTGTATGTATCATGTATAATTCCATAATATGATTGATGATGTTCTCTGTACATGTGGCATCTATTGCACGTCTGTCCGTCCCAGGGAGAGGGATCCCTCATCTGTGGCTCTTCCTCAGGTTTCTTCTTTTTCCCATAAAGGGTTTTTTTGAAGTTTTTCCTGACTCGGTTCGAGGGTCTAAGGACAGAGGGTGTCACAACTGTACAGATTGTAAAGCCCTCCGAGGCAAACAATGTTTGTGATTTTGGGCTCTAAATAAATAAATTTGAATTTTGAATTTGAAATCTCCTGAGCGTTGTTCCTTAGCACACTGAAAGGATGTCAAATCAAAGGTTGCCTTGAGGGTGATAAATTTGTATGCCTTGGAAGATGTTAAGAGCAATGTAAAGTGTTCATGTTTGTAGGAAGGTTAATCTGAGGTGAAATTGTTTCAACATTTGGCAAAAAAACAGAAGCTCTGGAGACAAACCGTGGGCATTAACAGACTTTTGTTGGGTAAAGTGGGCTGTTGCGAACTCCAAGAGCAAATAAATGCCTTAATGACTTCTTCTAGGACAGCTCAAGAAAGTTGTAGATACATTTAAAACTATTCTGTCCTCTAGAGCTGTTTCGGTAGTTAAACTCTGACGTTCCTCGATTCTTAGCAGTGGGTTTTACTTTGGAAAGTAAAAAGTACTCAGTCAGCGGGAAAGAGCAAAGTTTCTGTTTTTAAACTGGAAAATGTTCTCCAACTTGAGCTCTTAATATCAAGAAAACTGCAGTTTGTGGGTTACAAAGGAAGCTAAAATGATGTGACGTTTACATTGTGGCAGATTAACAGAAGGCTTGTGGGTAATATGATTAAGGAGTAAGGGACAGAGTCTCGAAAATACCCTGCAGGTGGTACTTTGAAAAGAAGAAAGGGAAAAATCACCTATTCAGAAAGTGGTCTACAAATATAAATGGTGACTGTACTGCTTAGTGCTGAAAAATGCTAATTCAACCCACAGCCAGGCTGTGAGCTACAGTTCAATATCAGGCTGAAGTTATTTACATATGTTATTAAAATCTATAATGGCTGAAAGAACATGTCCCAGTAAAACTAGATTAAAAAAGAGAGCTGTAAAAAGTTCTTGTGAGGGATCCAAGTTAGAAGTTGGTGAATCACTGCAAACTTGAAAGCCAGAGTTTATAATGTTTAGTGCTTTTTTGATCTGTTTGGCTGGAAGTGGATCAAAAGAACAGGTAAAGAGGTTCATCTGAAGGACTGCAACATCCTGAAGGACTGCTTCAGAACATGCTATTACTTGGAAATAATATTGAGTAGACCACATACCACAGAAGGGCAAGTCTATCTAGCTGCAGTTCGCTCATATAAAATGGTAGTCAGTTTCCTTTGCTTGGACCTTTTATACTTTTCCCCTCAGCTAACCACTTTATACTGACAAGGAAGTTGTGAAGATGAGACAGCAGATTTTGTAGATAGAGCAGGACCAAAGCGATAGAAAACTTTTATCAGTGTGTGTAATTCCACCCTGTCTTTGATCCTCTCTAGTAAGTGACCTCCAGTGGAGTGTTTTTCAGCAACACTGTTTAACATGCTAACAGTTACATACACATACAGTACTTACCCTATGGCCAACCAGATGACAAAGGGTTTGATTCTTACTGTACATTCATGCTTTACTTCTTTAAAACACATTAAGACTGATAAGAGCTGACAACATCATGTTCTAAATACACCATATATTAATATAGTAATCAGATTTAGATGTAGGCTGGAGTCAATAAAGGCTTTAACAGAGGCTGAGTTTTCTGTAAACTCCAAACTCTCCAAACTCAGTACATTGTTTTAGAAACAATGAAACAGTAAAGTACAAACTCATCCCGTCATCCGATTCACATGTACAGCCTCAGTGTCGGAGGGGGAGACTGAAGAGGATCTCGCCCAGTCAGGAATCAAAGCTCTTATTACAGGCCAAATAACGAGGTTATCAGGCGGAGGCAGGTTGATGTTGTTGCATCTCTGTCTGGGTCATGGAGGTCACTGAGCATCTGATGTCATTTAAGGCTTGATTAAGCAATATTTTAGACGCCAACACTGAATCAGCGCTGGCTGAAACAGCTAACTCTCGATATGACTTTATGCAGCTCTCCCAGAGCCCCGCTTCTTCTGGTACATGTTACGACCACAACAGCTGACCTGATATCAAACAACTAGCTGAACGCTCTGATGTGTGTTGTTCCAGCTGGAGCTTAGTGAGCCAATTTTCCCCTTCAGCGCATTGATCCTCCGCGCACAAGGATGGCGGCATCCACACACGGCCAGACCACTCACCTTCTCCCAGGCTGTAGCGGATGCGGGCGTCCCAGGCCAGCAGGGCGTCTCGGGTGCTGAAGCCCAGGACGAGTGTGTGCGCCAGACAGAGAATGGAGAGGGTGTAGGATACCCCGTCATACCCGGGCCCTGGCTCCACGCCGCAGATCCCCTGAAGGAGCCGAGTAAAGAACACTTAGAATTTCAATGAACAATACTCTCTCTCATTCTGTATTCCTCTTATCATCACAAAGGAAATAGGTGCACTTGGCAAAATATCACTTAGACACCCATCTTATCTTATCTACACCCTGTGCCCCTGTTCCTCTTTGTTTAAAGCTGTGTGTTTCTGTCTCTTTTTTGCCCGATGCTCCCGTTTGGACAGTCTACTGAGACCCACCTTAAGTCCTTATCCATCCATGTGGCATTCACATCATTGGGTCTACTCCCTGAGTAATGTGAGAGCAGTCACATGACATCAGTAGAGAGGCTGAGGCGCATGATGCAACAACACTAAGAAGCTGTAATAAGCCCTGCAGCCGGTGCGGTTCACCTGCACCTGAGATCAGAGGCGGCGGGGCCTTTGGTCCCCTGCAGCAGAACGTACCTCCAGTGTCACATTGAGCCTCTCCTTGTGGCCGCTGCCTTT